>JAQHUG010000046.1:1677388-1719616 GCA_028555095.1 Dicrostonyx torquatus | reverse complement strand
ACCCTGTCCTATGGGAAGCCCAAGGCCCTCCCCCCTCCATCTCAGTCAACTAACTTAATTCTTATGCAGTCAATAAATTGGCCAAGTCGTCACAAGGGGTTTTTTAAACTCTAGTTATGATAGAGCTTGGCTTCTTTGAAACTGAAGATTGAGAAGTATCACAATTCACAAAGGTGAGGTAAAATGATATTCTTGTTGATAATGATAACTGACTGAGTTAGTCACACTAGTGTAGACTGCAGATACACCATGTATGTGTAGACACTTTAGCATTTAATACTTAAAACAAGAAAACATGAACAATCTGTCTCTACAACTGTATTTAAGGTACATTTAAGGATGGCCCATTAGACCATGAAAAAGAAAAAGGACAGTAAATCTCTAAGCAACCCTAGCTTGAAATCATAGACAACACTTCTATTAAAAATTCTGAGAGAGAAACTTTGTCCAGAAGAGACAAAGGCTGTTTGGTGAAGATTTTCTTTGAGACTACAACTGCATACTCTTTTCCCACTTGTGAAGACACATATAAGAAAGCACAAATTCATATAATATACAAACTGTACACACATGTATTCTTATGTATTTACATGTAATATTTATATGTTTTTGTTATCATTGACTTGAACTAAAAGTTCCTTTCCGAAATTTATGAAAGGAGTAACATTTCCTGATTTCTCCTCTTCTGTTGTGGTACTGGGTTCACACTTGATCGTGTTTTTCAGGCCCTTGGTTTCTTGGAAAGCAAAATTTTGCCACGAAGTTCCCTTTGGTGTTGAATTAGATATGCAATCCAAGGTTGCCACAGACTTCCCTTTGTCTCATCAGGGCTGGGATTAGAGTGCTAACTTATTTGTTGAACCTTAATTTAGTAGATCTCAATTGATAAACATTATAGAAACTGCTGATATAGAGAAATAAAAAGAAAATAGAAATTTTCATTCCTTAACATAGTACACATTTCTGTGGATGAGCTAATTGCTGCTTGAGGTTGTTTTGTTTATCAATTATTAGTTGTATAAAGTATGAGTTCTCATATTGGCATTTCTATATTTACTCATACTATGATCATATTCAATTTTCTCTATTAGGCCTTTTCTCTCCACATCTTCCCTTTCTCTACTCTGTCTTCCTTTCCTTTCTCCACATGTGTATCATTTCTCTTTTTTGACTTTATATACTTACCCCCACTGTGTTTTCCACATGACAAAAAGACATATGATAGTTTTTTTAATGTTAGTATATTTCACTGCACATAAAGACTTCCAGTCATATATAATTTCTAACAGTTTCATGATTAGAAAGCATGAACATATATAGATACTTCATTTTCTTTATTCACTCTTCAGCTGACTACAATTAGGCTGATATTTTTCATAGTGCTATGATAGACATGATTGTATAGGTTGTAGCTAATCTCTGAAGTAAAGTAACTTGGACTCTTTCAGTTTCATACCCAGAAAATCTGTGAATGATGCAGATGGAAGCTTCATTTATCTTTTTTAAAATAATGATTCATATTGATTTTCATAATGGCTACACTATTTTGTTTGAATGAGCTGTTAATATGGTCCACATACCACTGTATCTTCTCTAGCACTTGTGGTTTTCTTGATGATTGATTGATGATAATTGATTTCTTGATGATGATTCCTTTCTGATTGAAATAAGTGTAGTGTAATGTCCATTTCCCTGATTTTTATACTTTTGTAAATAATTATTTTAAGTATTGACTGGTTATTTTTACTTCTACAGTTGAAAATTATTCAAGCCTATTGTCCATAATTTCTTAAGTGTATTCATTGAATGGTTAGTTTTATTTATTTGAATATTACTCAATTCCACTGTGCCTCACTTCTTGATTATATTATTCATTCAGTTTTTCCATCTATTGTATATTCTAGCTATCAACCCACTATCAAATAACAGTTGGTAGACTACCTCCTTATTCAGCTAATTTTTTTCCTTAAGTAAGTTTTCAAGAGCATAGACAAGCTGTTCTAAAACTGGATCCGAGTTGATAGGTTAGTATGAATCAAGGACAGCTTTGAAAACTTCAGTAAAGTGTAGTAGATTTGTGAGTAGCATCATTTTGTTAATCCTATTCTACTGATGGTTTTTGGTTTAGTTTGGGGATATAATTAATTTTTTTTCAAAATATTTAGTACTACAAGTAGTGTACAAAAATTAACATCTGCTTTGGACAATATGTATAGCAGATCTTTTTTATTCTATTGTGATTATACAAACATTTTTTGAGGGGAAAAACAGTTTTGTCCAAATTTTACCCAGCTTGTTTATAAACAATTATCGGATGTTCTGAACATTAAAATCCATAAATAATTCCACAGATCTATAGAAATGACAGTTTGACAATTCTTTTCAGAATTACTTATGTTAAGAACCAGTAACCTCAAAAAATAAGAAGTCACAAGCACAACTTAAAGAAAGGAATGGTTCCTGAGACTTCCATGAGGATTAAATGAGACCTGGAGACATGATGAGGAATGTGCACTGTCTGTGTCTGCAGGGTGTCAGGATGTCTGACTACTTGCATTCCAAATAATGTAACAGCCACTGTGACAACATCATATCTCTGTTTTTTATTTTCTCGTTGCCATAGCTTGTCTTTTTCATTTTTGGAAATTAGTTATTCACAAATATTGTGAGTTGATGATTAATGTTTAACGACTAGTGATAAAAATCAACCTAACACCAAATATTTACAAATATCAAAATTTCCTCATTTAACATTGGAGGCATTCAGAAGGGATTTTTTCCCTCATCTTTTAATGTTATTCATAAACTCTCTATAAAATGCCCAGAACATCCCCTTTCAGAGAAATAGTACAACAAAGAGCTACACAGTGCAGCTGTTAATGATAGAGAATTGATTTGATGCTGCAGCAAAGTTTCTTTAAGCAGACAAAAGCTTACTGTGATTGTGAAGAACTTTATTTCTAATGACATGAACCTCGAGGCCATTTTAGGTATTTCCTTACACTCAAATTATTTTTCATTTTCAAAGTGTAAGATAAATACTGGTTACTTAGAATTTTGATATAAATACCAAATAAACATCTGAGATGTACAAATTTATAACACTATGAGTAATTATGTATGATTATTTTCAACTATAAATAACAAAATTATTTTTATGTCATAAAGAAATGAAGGTTAAAGTATTATCAATAGATACTAAGACAATAGGTAAATACAAAAGAAAAAAATGGTCTTCTTACCCCCTCCTCTTTTACCTTGCCCATTGCCTCTTTTCTTTTTCCAGAAAAATTATCTATAAAGAAGAAAACTAAATTAAATTTACCATTTAACAAAATCAGAGAATTCAGTGGCAAATGACAAAAATTGCATGCCATTTTTAACGAACTCATTAGGACTTTGAAAATCAGTGGCATACTATTCGAATGTCCAAGAGAACAATCACAGGTGAGATAAAAATGACTCAAATTAGTGAAAGAAAAGTTGATAAAGGACTTTACATAAATGAAAAGGGTCCAGTCGACAGTATGAAACTCAGTTAACTTCTTAACAAAACAGAAAGTTGATATAAGGGAAGAAATGCCACATCTGACTCAAAATGAAATTAGCAGTATAACTAAATGGATAATCAGTAGAGACATGGTCAAAACCCTATCCCCTGAGTTAGTGTAGGTTTCTATTGCTGTGAAGATACACTATGAGCTCTTATAAAGGAGAAACTTTAATTGAGACTGGCTTACAGTTTAAGAGGTTTGGTATGTTACCATCATGATGGAGAGCATGGTGGCACGCAGGCAAATGTGGTGCTGGGATAGTAGCTCAGAATCCTACATCTTGCAGGAAACAAAAATTCTACTGAGATACTGTTTGATATCCTAGGCAAAAGAAAGCTCAAAACCTTTCCCAACAGTGACACACTTCCTTCAACAAGGACATACGCAATCCAGGAGCCACACCTCCTAATAGTGCCATTCCTTATGAACGTATAGGAGCCAGTTACATTCAAACTATCACATCACCCTAACCAGCCAAACCTAAAATGGATTGAATTCTGAATTATGCTAAAAATTTGAAGGGTAATTATTATCAATAATTTGAAAAAAAGAAGGATTGAACACTGAATTATGCTAAAAATTTGAGAAATAATTATCAATCATTTGATTAAAATGAAAACAACTTCATTCTGTTATATCAACATTATTCGTCAAAAATTGACAAAGATGATATAAGATATAACTGTTGTATGCCAAAGATTCTGATGACTACCTATACAAAAAGACTTAATAAAATGCTTATAACTATAATTATATAACAAGTAAAGTTAACTGTTCTTCTTGGTTCAGTGACCAAAAATGGAAAATACATCTCACAGTAAAACATTAGCTACAAAGGGATGGGGAGATGTCTCAGTTGGTGTGGTGGTTTAAAATAAAATGATCACAATAGACTCATATATTTGAATGTTTAGTCACTCAGTGGAACACTTTGAAAGTATTAGATGTATTGGGAGGTGCTCATGCCAGATCCAATCTCTCTCTCTTGGTCTGAAGATTTGGATATTGCTCACAGCTACTGGTCCAGTACCATGTGTAACTCATGCTTCCCATCATGGTGAAAATGGATGAAATGTTTGAAATTGTAATCAAGTCCCCATAATTCAATGCTTTCTTTTATATTTGGTTATGTTGTCTCTTCAAAGCAATAGAACAGTGACAAAGACTGTCGACAAAATATTTGACTCCAGAATATATTTAAAAACCCAACCTGATACAAAAAAGCATGATGCTGTTCTATAATCCCAGCTCTTGGAAAGCATAGAAAGACAGATCTCTGGGGCTCTCTTTTCAGTCAGCATAGCCAGATCCAGACCAGTGACAGAGAATTTCTCAAAAGTGACAAAAAATAATTAAAATATTTGTCCTTAAGGAACAATATCTGAACTTGAGATGTCTCTATACAGTTGTCCCTACATACACATACACTTTCAATAACCAAATGTCAGTTAATATATTACAGATATACATAAAGTAAATATGAACATCTATCAACATCTCATTAGATAGAGAAATATTAATTGACAATGACAAAATATGAACCTTTCATTTTTAGAAATAACACCGATGAAACCCACAGTCAGCATCATATTGAATTGTAGAAGACTACTTGATTATTTTATGAAATAGACTAATCTGTACAGTAATCTAATGTGTACTTGATGCTCCCATTGGGTCATTAGGCAAGTTAATGAGAAGGTATTCAAACTTGAATAGAAGTAAATTATTCAATTCTAAGATAAGCATAGACTTATATATGGAAAATCTTGGTGAAACAAATGAATCAAGGTGTTAGGACTAGTAAACAGGTTGATCAACAACACTTCATGTTTGTACACAAAGTAAAATACATGAAATATAGCTAAGAAAATAATTCATTGTGTGATACACTCAAAATAATATAAATGTTTCAGGTTTTCTGGCTTCACTATGTCTTGTGGGTTTTAAAATCTAAAAGTTCAGAGAATTCTGAAGGTTGTCATTTACTCTGTGAACTGCTTTAAAATAATGGAAGATGAGAGACTACAATTGAAGTGTGAAAATTCCTGTAGTTGGAACCAAAGTGTCATTCATAAAATCTTTGGAGCACATTAGAGTTGCTATCATTTTATTTCTAAATGGAACACCAAAATTCCCGTGAATTACTTATAATGGTACTGCATTCCTCTAAAGTAACTTGAACTCATGGCTGACATACTTGATACCCCAGATTCATATCTTCAAATTTTCATGTCCATAAATCTTGAGACCAGAACACACCAATAATGAGAGTAAACCTTGTGAGATGAGAACTTTTAATTCATTATGGATGCTGGTTAAGAAAGTATTCTGGAATCCAGGTTAATGGATGCCAATTTTGTCATGAGCAAGACTCTAGGCACAGCTACACTTCCTGTTTTTTAAATTTTTCTATGAAAGTCAGACAGGAAGTAATGTTCCTTTTATGTCTAACCAAATTGCTGAAATAATCTTGAAATGTCTCTTGAAGTGATGTTATTCTGAGACTTATGAATAAGAATAGCCATGTGTGATGAGGAACAAACTTTCAGAACAGAATGAAGAGAAACTATAGTAGAAAATGAAGAAATGAATGGCTTTAGAAAAAGAGGAAAGTATTGCATTTTATATTTGATGTGCCTGTTGACCTTTCTAGGTTCAGATGTGGAGTTTCTGCCATGGTGGGATTCTTTAATACAGGGAAGACTGTATATGAATCAGAACTTTTGGATTGTGTTGTCTATATTTCTGAGCTTTCTAGATCTATATTGTATATAATAACTCAGTTTCCCAGAGAGTGATAGGATATTGATGAAAAGTTAGTGAAAAGTATCAGCCAGGAGCATATTACTTCTCATACCTCAGACAATTATAATTTATGCCATGTCTTTAAGGAAGAAAAAAAACCCTGGTTAATTTATCACTGTTGTGATGTCTTTTGCATGAAAAGTAGAAGAAACACTAAATCAAAATAAATTAATACTTGACTGGTTTAAAACAGAAAGGTCAATGCTGTGTAATATCATTTGACTCCTTTCACATGTGTTTGTGTCCAATCCAACATGTTGGAGATGGTGTTTGATGATTGTATTTAAGTGTTCATCTGATTGGTATGGAGAGAATCATTCTTTTATGGTTCCTGATTTGGAGGGAAGCAAAATTTTCAGGGAAAGTGTTGTGAAATATTATGAAGAAATCCTCTTTATTTCTTAATCTATGTTTGGTATATAGTCTTTTTATACTATTACCAGCATTTTTATGTTTCTGTTTTACAAAATAAAGACTTCCACAGTGGTAGAAATTATGACATATTATAGCAAGGCATATAGTGATAGCTCAGATCCTTTTGAATAGTCCCAAATATCCAAAGACACTGACAATAAAGATGCTAAAGTAGAGTACTCAAATAAATGCCAAGCCAGTTGGGTTCAACAAAAGCTGAAGGTTTTGTTGAGTGTCTCAGTTTTTGTGAGTACATAAACAGTCCCTGCCAGAAATGGTCAAAATTTCATGTTTCACGTGAACATTATTTAAAGAAGTTAAGGAGCTAGATTGACATTTTGATGACTCATTTTCAACCTTTCAAGACCCACATTAAATACTGAAAAGACCGCATGCCCTTCTACTTCAACACACTGAACAGCATTCATATGCTCTAATATTCCATATTTGAAAGCACTAATGACAAAATGTGTCTCATTCTTTTATTTCCCCTATGATTTGTGAGGCAAAAAAAGATTTTTCAAAAAGATTTTTCTAAGTAAATCTACAGAAAAACCAGTGTTATGGAAAGACCAAGTATTTTGAAATTCTATGAAAATTAAATTTAATGGAACAGTTAAGATAGTCTTACTGACCATTAAGGAACTAACTAATACTCAGAATTACAATGGTTTAACTGAATGAAAAGCAATACTGCTATGAATTAGATGGAAAATGAGGTTGGCTCTGTCACTATATACAAAACAATAGTTTCTATCACTATGGATTTCCTAATAAAAGCATAGGAGTATGAACTAGATTTTAGATATGATTTGTCAGCCTTTATTATGTGTGCCCTTTTAAAGCATGTAGCTTTTTAAAAATATTCAATACTTCAAATTAAATTAGTAAGGCTTCTCAATGTGTGTGGATGCTATTCACAGACTAGATTTCATGTCTGACAACATATTATTTATTTATGTATTTACATACACACATATGAAATAGACACACACATATTCAAATTGCCCTAAAAACTATAAAAATAAAATCAATAATAATCTAAACAAACAGGGTCCCTTTTAAGCTTCCTGGGTACTGAGGTTGCTCCAAGTTGTGTGTTCCCATCTACCTATTTGCATCTAGGATCCACAAATAATCATGTTGTATTTGTCATTCTGGGTCTAGACTAACTCACTCATTTATAATCATTTTTAGCTGCAAATTCCATGATTTCAGTTTCTTACACATGAATAGTATCCCATTGTGAAAATACATCACATTTTCATTATCCATTAATCAGTGGAAGGATATTTAATTTGCTAGTATTCAACATCTATTATGAATAGGGTGGCCATTGATAAGGCTGAACAAACATATAGAGTAAGAAGCCGAATCCTTTGGATATTTCAAGGGATCCTATAGCATGGTTATTTGGTAGACCTAATTCTAGCCTTTTGAGAGTGAGATAAACACAATACAGGCACAAAGAAACTTTTTTTCCTATAGAATATAAATCAATAATCAGCATGAAATCCAAAAGTCCTGCACAAGAAATTAAATAATATTCTTTTAGAACAAACAATATGAAATGATAGAAGACTGTCATCAGCTGTACTTCAGACAATATATTAATATTTAGAATATGTTAACTACTAAAAACTCAAGCTCATATAAAAGCATTCCAATCAATGAATGCAGGAAGAAACTAAAGAGATGCTCTTCGAAAGAAACAAAAGCATAAAAGTCAAATATATATTTTTTAACTGTTAAATGTTCTTAATAATCAGGGAAACACAAAATAAAATTACAGTGGGGATTCCTTCCCATCATATTCAAAATAACAATTATGATAATAATAAACAATAACTATTATAGAGGAGTTAGAAAAATAACTCTCACAATTATACTGTTGGAAACGTAGGTTTTTCCTGACACTGCTAAAATCTATATGAAGCTATGTAAATAATCCCAAATTATGATTACTATATAATCATACGACAGTCCAGGCCTGCTATTCCCAAAGGAATCTATATTAACACATTACAGAGAAATCTTCATATCCATATTTCTTGTTTACACATTAGTAATTCATAGGAAATATAGCTAGCATAGATGTTTATCAGCATGTGAATAGCTAAGGAAATACAAAAATTTATATATTTTGGATATTAGTAAAATATGGCATGTGGGATTCATATAAATCTTTCCCCATTTTGCAAGCTGTTACCTTATCAGAAAGATAGTGTCTGCTGTCTTACAGTTTCTTGACATCACATTTATTAATGCATAATCTTAGTGCCTTTGCTAGTAGTGTTGCTCAGAAAGTCTTCTTCTGAGCTTATGGGTTCAAGTCTATTCCCTACTTTCTCTATAATCAGGTTCAATGTTTATATGTTGATGTCTTTGTTCTACATAGATTTGAGTTTTGCATAGCATAGGTGGAGAATACTTTTTTGTTTCTCGACCCCCCAGACCCAAAGTAATTACACAGAAACTATATTAATTATAACACTACTTGGTCAATTAGCTCATACATATTTCTAGGTGAGTCTTACATTTTAAATGAATCAATTTCTATTCATCTATGTATCACCACACGGTCATGGCCTACCAGCAAGTTTCAGGCAAGCTCTGGTTAGTGTCATTCTCCTGTGGCAGCTACATGGCATCTCTTTGGCTTTCTCAGTCCTCTTTCTACATCTCTTTTCAGATTTTTCACCTGACTTTATTCTGTCATTGGCCAAAAATAGCTTCTTTATTAACCAATGGCAATACAAGATTTGAACAGCATATAGAGGGGAATCACACAACACCTCCCTTTTTCTGTTTAAACAAAAAGGAAGGCTCTAACTTTAACATAGTAAAATTACATATAACAAAGTAAATATCAAGCAAGAATTTCAATTGCAATATTTATATTTACTTTATCTTTTATCATAACTAAGGGAAACTATAACTATCTATTTTCAACTCCATCAAAGACAACAGAAGGGTTCAATATTACCTAAGTTAACAGGAAGTGAATTATAAGCAACTTCCCAAACACTAGAATTGACAGAGCCATCTCACTTCATGGACAGTCACCAAAAGTTCTTTTGTAACATTGGGGCATCCATCTTAGGCTATGGAACCATAGTATCTGGCAGACCTTTCTACAAAGCAAGAGATTTCAAAGACAGTTCCTCCTATATTGGTAGATTGTCAGTCACGTTCTTCTGTGTCCTGCAGAATGTCTTGCAGACTGTTTCATGTATCAGGAACCCTGAAGGACTGCCTTACCTTCTTTAGACAACTTCAGCAGTCATTTTTCTGTGGGTCTTTCATGCATCAAGCAGTCCAGGCAAGACCAGTTTCTTGCCAAAATGACTAACAAACTCCATAAGATGATTCTTTGATGCCCATCATCCTCTTGAAGTAGATTGGTGCTGTCAGGAGTAGATGTGTCTCATTATCATGAAAAGTCCAAAGTTTTTAAAACATTTAAATGACAAAATTCTGTAAGTCTTTGAAAGGTTTGAAGAACTATTCATCTGAGACATATCTCTATACATCTAGAAAAACTAACTAATATTACTACAAGCTTAACTATTTTAGATGACTGTTAACCTGTATTTCTTACACATGACATTTATAAATGAGCTGCAAAAAATACAATACCTTAATTAAGATCAGAAATATACATATAACAAAATTAACCATATATTTGTATCAATAAGCCAAGATCAATACCAATGAAGCATATAAATCTCTATAACTTATTGATGTGGGAGTCCCCTCTGTATTCTGTGATTACTATTAATGAATAAAGAAACTGTTTTGACCTATAGCAAGGCATAAGTTAGCTAGGCTGGAAAAACTAAACTGAATGCTGGAAGAGAGAAGATAGAGTCAAAGGGAAGTCATGTAGCCCTGCCAGAGACAGATGCAGGAACTCTATCTGGTAAGGTAGAGCCACGTGGCGATACACAGATTAATAGAAATGGGTTAAACTAAAGAATAGAGGTAGGCAGGGAAAACTAAGCTAAATGATGGGAGAAAGGAGGTGGAGAAGAGAGAAGCCATGTAGCCCTGCTAGAGACATATGCAGGAACTTTGGCAAGTATGCCACAGCCATGTAGCAATAAACAGATTAATGGAAATGGGTTAAATTAAAGAATAGAGGTAGGCAGGGAAAACTAAGCTGAATTGTGGAACAAAGGAGGAGAAGATAAAAGCCATGTAGCCCATTCAAGACAGATACAGGAACTTTAGTTAGTATGCCACAGCCACATGGTGAAACACAGATTAATGGAAATGGGTCAAATTAATATGTGGGAGTTAGTCAGTGAAAGGATATAGGTAATGAGACCAGCATTAATATGATTGATACAGTTTCTGTGATTATTTTGGGTCTAAGCGGCCAGGAGCGAACAAGTCTCTCCCACCTCCAACAACTTATGCCTTTTTAAATTAAAACAAACATTTATAAACAATATTCGAGAATTTGGATGTAGTTCTTCCCAAACTGCTTCCTGCTTTTTGTTGAATGCATTCATGAAGACCTTTCAGGGGTCTTGGACCATCAAAACACATTAGTCTAGAAGGAATTCATAGGTTCTCATCCTGTGTAGAAACAAAAGCAGAACCTCTTTCCCAAAGCAACATATCCTTAGACTCAAATTTGAAGTCAAGATATTTTTAAAGAATATGTTAATTAAGCTTAGCAGCTTCCAGAGTCAAATATCTCTCCATAGTCATAAAATTCAAAAAAGACGATAATATACATAATCCAGACTTTATATGTTTATTCTATCTTTACATTGCTTATTTTCCTTATTCTATTATTTTCTACAATTTAATATAAATTTTATTATCTTTACTTCTTTAATTTATGACTGTCTATATTTTTTATATTACTACTACTGTCTTTTTCCTCTTTTTCTTTTCTCTCCCAAACCTATGCACATTTTTTAAACACACTATGAACCATTCAGAGGTTTTTGTTTGTTTTTCTTTCTTTTTGACTGATTCTGTCTTTACTGCATATCTGTAATTATTTTCTGACCAGGAACACACTTTTTTTTCTTTTAAATGTTAAGCTCATGTGGCTAAGACCAATGCTGTAACCCTGCCTGTTGGCTCTACCCCATCCAAAATGGCAGAGGCATGTATACTGCCTTGAGAGCCATGCACATGGCCCCAGTTCCAGGGTTGCAGCAGGTTTATGTCAGCATTAAGTATTTTATACCGTGCTGCTTACAGATCCCATTTAAGTGTTTGGCCTCCTGAAAGAGGCAGAGCTGCACATGCAACTATCATGAACCAGAAAGACATCCTCTAATGAAGCCAAGCAGCCTTCACTTCCAATTTTGAGTCAGGAAGACCTCTCTCAAAAAAGCCACAGGGTCCTTTAAGAGCCAGCAAAGATCACCGAGCAAAAAGGCAGCTACCAAGAAGCTCTACTAAATTCTGTTCTTTTGTGCCTAGAGTTTTTTTTTTCCAAGCTCTTTCAGGTTTTACATGGATGTGTTGCTGACGTTGTGGCACCAATCTGTAGACAGAGGCTGCTTGTTCATTTTCCGGCCACCAGACCCAAAATAAGTACACAGAAACTGTATTAATTACAACAATGTTTGGCCAATTTCCTCATGCATATTTCTAGCTAGCTCTTTCATCTTAAATTAACCCATTTCTATTCATTTATGTATCACCACGAGGTCATGGCCTACTTGCAGGGATCAAGAGGGATCTGACAAGTGTCATTATCTTTAGGCAGCTACATGCCATCTCTTTGATCTGCCTACTTTCCCTCTACATCTCTGTTCAAAGTTTCTGCCTGGCTATACTCTGTTAAATCATTGGCTGAAATCAGCTTCTTTATTAACCAATGGCAAATAAACATATTAACAGCATACTGCGGGTATGCTCATCATCAGTGCAAGGTGATAAATGTGAGTCCATTTGCATTCTTCTGCATAAAAGCATCCAGTTTGATGAGCAAGCATCATTCCTGGAAGACATTCTGTTTTGTTCCAGTGTGTATTTCAGACTTCTTTATCAAAAATCAGGTGAGTATGCATGTGGGCACTTGTGTCTGCTTCTTCATTTCGATTACATTGATGAATGTGCTGTTTTTATGCCAATTCCATGTGTGTTTTTTTTTTATATCTCTGTTGTATAACTTGAAATAAAAAATGATGAGAACTCCAGCAGTGTTTTATTGTTTAGGATTTTTTAGGTGTCCTCATTTATTTTTGTATGAAGTTGAGAGTTTTTTTATGTTTGTGAAGAATTGGTTTGAAATTATTTTGATGGGTATTGCATTCAATCTGGTGACTGTTTTTCATAGGATAGCTCCTTTTACTATGTTAATACTACTGATCCAAAAGCATGGGAGATCTTTTGACCTTTTGATGCCTTCTTCGACTTCTTTCTTCAAACACTTGAAGTTTTATCATATGAGTCTTTTCCTTTAATGGTTAAGGTTAGCCCACGAAATTCTAAAGTATTTCAGGTATTCTAAAAGGTATTATTTCCCTAATTTCTTCCTCAGTTTGTCATTTGTACAAAGATGGGCTAATAATTTTTGTGAGTTTATTCTTTATTCAGCTACTTCGTCGAAAGTGTTTATCAGTTGAAGGAGTTGCCTCATGGAAATTATAGTAGCACTTATATATACTATCATATTATCTGCAGAGAAAGATATTTTGAATTCTCCCTTTCTGATTTGATCTCTTTCTCCTTCACCTCATTATTAAGGAGATCCCCTTGATCTCCTTCAGTTTTTTTTTTTCTGTTCTAGCTAAGACTTCAAGTACTATATTGAAGAGATAATGAGAGAGTAGACAACCTTGTCTTGCTCCTGATTTTAATTGAATTACTTTGTTTTTTTTCCCATTTGGCCTAAAATCTGTCCTGCTTGCAACAATGCTAGGGCAATGATGGCACAGAATTTGTGGGAATAGCCAACCAATGTCTAATTGGACTTAAGGCCCACTCTGAAAGTTCAAAACCATATCTGATGCTGCTTATGTGACCAAAATCCAGAGACTAGAAAGCCCAGAGAAATAATCAAATGAAACCAGTTTAAAAAAATGTATCAATAAAATAACTCCTAATAATAATCTGTAATATTCATATACAAGTGCCTTATTTATTCAGTATCAGAGAAACTTCTACACATGCTGTGATAATCAAAAGGGGCTTCTATAAGGGTAAGAAATAGAGTATGAATTATATGCTCTGCACATAATATTTGGGACCTGTTGAACTCCTGTATGTCCCACTGAGTAATATACAAATCATTTTTTATACCTCAAATCATTTTTACACTACCTAAGTTTTAAACTATGAAGACCAGAGGGGCTTGGGAAGTATGTAAGATATTTTGCTTTGAACCATGACATTTTTAAAAAGTTGTCCCTTCTTCATGTGGTGATGAAGCTGAAGGCAGAGTTGGTAATCGCTCAGTGGAATTTCCAATTTAGTGTGAGGGTCTGTTGCAGCACATTTGAGAGAGAAGTTTCCATTAGTTTGTCCTTGGACCCTTTAGAGGTATACCAGCACAGAAAGTTTCTACTCACCTTATCTCAAGTCTCCAAGAATAGGATTCCCTCTTTCAGGAAGCAGGCATACATTGTTGTACAAATTATCAGAAGGCTGTCAGCTAAGGAAAAACACCTTTGATTTTTTAAGAGTATGCTCTATAACATTAATGGAGTCGTCTTACTTTAGACTCTTTAATGCCTATGACTTCTCAAGTATATGTTCTTATTTTTCACCTTACTCTTTTATTATGATTAGCCTTTCCTGTTAAGAGGTCTGCAATACTATCCACATCAAACAAGGGCTTACATCCTCAGGTCCTTATTATGGTGCAAACCCGCTAGAGTTCAGTACCAGTGTGATTCAGGTTTGAAATAGGAGGTTTGGAGTCACCTAGAGAAAGGAGGAGAATTACAAAGTTAAAGGGTGATGGACATGGTTGCCGTTTATTAAAAATAAATATATATATTATACTCTATAATTGTACAAAGGATTAAATGGAAGAAAGGGGACATGTGAGTTGTGGTGTGGCTTGTGATCATCAATTGTGGAAGCTAATATTGACCTTGACAAGTTAAAATAACACTCATACATTAATGAAAGGGTCACAAGTTCTTGCCAGGGATAGACATTGCTCCCCTTTTAGCAAGCAGTAATGCCTGACCTTGGTAAAAGACATTCTTGGGGGATCAGAAACTTAATTTTAGAATATTGCAGGGTATTTTTATTTTTGTATTGCTTAGTTTATCTAAAAAGCTAATGCTTAAAGATAGTAAAGACAGAGCTAGACAAATAATACTGTGAACCTAAGTAGAGCTTAGGAATTTATAAATCTTGATTATCAAATATACCTTATTTATCAAGCACTTGGTACTTATCTAAACTTTCTAGTAGTTTGTGTGAGTGTAGACATGGAGATTATGCCTTATGATTTCATGGTTTGGGGAATTTTTAACAAAAAATATTTGTGTTTTTTAAGGCTGCTGTCATATGTCTTCTGACCCTTCAAAGTTTGTGAGAACCAAAGTCACACTTTGAATTTTAATTATTATGCCTAAGAGATCTATGAAGCAAAATGTCCCTGATCTTGCTTTTCTTCAAGGACAAATAGTTCCTGAAATGCTGGATCCTATTGCGTAGGAGAGATAAAACAAAATAAAACAAAAAAAACATTTTTAACTCCCCCAAAATAAGATTGTTTGACTCATCTGCACTGGATACGTTGATATGTTGATCATTAGTGGAAAGAAGGTAATACACAGGCAGGAAATACAACAGGATTTATGCTTGCTCAATTGGACCTGAGGGGAAAGGCAATAAATTATGGGTTATCCTTCTTAAGCCCTGCAAAACTTGATTCTGGGCCATTTCCTAAGAACCTGGGTATGGACCCAGTCAGATTTACCTATCAAGTATTTAATTAAAGCTGGCTTCTAATTTAAAGGGTCGTAGTGGTATTATTCTTGACCGATGGATTTAACAACTTGCACAAAATTTACCAAAAAAAAAAGGTGTAAAAAAAGCACCGATAACTCATAGTAAGAAACATTAAAAATGAAAATAAAAATGTGCTGGAGAATGGTGATACACAATGCCAAAATGCTGGAACATCGTCAAGCAGCAGTGGTTGCCGTGCAGCCCATGACAGCATGTGTGAAAGCATAAATGATTTCCTGTTGATGATGAGTAGAAGAGTCTTGTCACTCCAGCGTGCTCTTCATAATTGTGCCCTATTATAACATAGGGGCTGTTTCTGAAATTTTTCAACTGAAAATGTAGAACAACTGGAGTCTGAAACTATGAATTTGTATCTCAGAGAAGAGTTGTTGTGTCTATACTTTACTTTAGGAGATAGAGATTCCAGATACTTTTCCAGAAATTGGCAGTCACACAAGAGAATGTCATTGCCTAAGTTTACAGGCAGTCTAGAGGAAAAAGGCAGATATAGCCCATCACTGTCAAAAAAGTGTTGTGCTCTCCACAGCTATGAGAAATGAAGCCTTTCCAACAGCTTCCTTTGGGAAAGATGCCACATTTCATATGCAGAAAAAACAGAGAGTAACATGCATACTCTTAATTTTAAAATGCATGCACTTTCAGTTTTGAAATTCTGCATAGACATTCCCATTCCTGTTATGTTGTCACGAATACATATATACATATTTACAGAGATAAATGTCTGGAGCTTGAATATAGCCAATCAAATAGACCTGTCACTGTAACTGAATAAAAGAACACAAGACTTGATAAGTCATGGGCACTGGGAAGGGGAACCCATTAGTATTATTCTGCTATGAGATCATAACAATAAAATGACTCCTAATGGAATATTGCTATACTCATGTATCAAGGCATAACTAAGTCCATGTCATGCTGTAAGCAGTAGCACAGTGGCCCATAACTTGACAATGTGGAGAGAATGAGAGATTTTTAGACACTCAGTCCTAAATGGAGTATTTCATCAAACCTTTACCTTCATGCTCAGTAATCTATGCAGAAGAAGAGATGAAAAATTGCAAGAACCAGGATTTCATGGAAATAGCATTTACCAGACAGAATAGTTCTGATGCATATGTGAACTAACAGAAATTCTGAAAGCATGTACAAGATCTCAACAAACTCATGTCAGACAAAAACCTAAAATGTAATAAAAGTAGGCGCGAGCTCAACCTTTAACTAGGAAAGTTATTTGTAGTCAATGCTGCTCCCAGAGGAGAAATCAGGTTTTTTTTCCCAAGTGGATTGGCAATGAGTATATCAAAGTCATTTCAGGGCAAATTTCATGCTCAGGAGTGATTAGCCAATACAAATTGAACTCTATGATTTTTTTTGTGTCTCTTTTCTTTCTTTCTTTTTTTTTTTTTTAGAGAATGAGAAAGACACACATGAAGTTTCATTTGTAAACAGACAAAAGAAATGTCAAGGAAATTGGAGAATGGGAAAGAATATAAACAACACAAAATATATTGTATGAAATTCTCAAAAGAATAAATACACTTTAAAAATGAAACAAATTCATGTCAACTCCTTTGACTCTGTAGAAAGTTGCTATAAAACCACAGAAAGCCAAAATAAGCTGCAATTATCTACAAATTCTTTAAAAATCAGCTATGTTGATTTTCATCTTCAACCTGAAAATTAGAAAGCATTTATTTTTCTTAGGTATTGATATTCAGCAACCAAGTCAAGTTGATTACTCTTAATAAAATTAAAAGAAAATTTGATTTTTCCTATGTATCTTGAAATAGGTAGCCTTAATGTGCCACAAAATAAAGAGGAAAATAAATAATATTAGTATAAAATTAAGCCTGTGGTCAATATTTCAGCTAGGTAGCCAGAATACATAACAGCTTGAAATAAGCAACAGTAAAAATACCATAAATTGAAAGGTCATGCAAATTCAGGTGTCAAAATCAACAAGAATACCCATCATGCGAGGAACATATAACAAATACAAGTGTGGAAAGCAGAGATATTTATTCTAAAAGTAACTACACATTTGTATACTAAGAGCTACCATGGCAGTATGAGCAGTGATTGACCAGACGTGTGTGATTGTGATTGTGATATTAGATACATCTTCTGACAGCACTGTCTCTTTCCACCTTTCTCTCAGGAGCATTATAATAAATGATTATTGCAATTACTTTTAATCTGATTTAATTAAGACAATAACAATTACTCAGATAATTTTAACATTAATACAAAAATAATTCAATTTTTAAAAATTTTTCTTTAAAGTTAGCCAGTACTTACAATGATTTACTGCATCTCTGTCTTTCTTGCTGGAGAGTCCTTTGAATAAAGACTTTCCTTCATGGATTCATGAATTTGAACAATTAGTCACCATGTTGGTGATACTCTGGGGAAAAGATGGAACTTTTAGGATGTGGCACTTGGTTGGAGAAAGCCATTGGGGGTGGGATTGGGAGTTCATCCACTCCCTACTAATGTTTCACTTTTACTGCTCACTCAAAACCTGCTGAAATTCTCTCCCACCATTATAGAGATTCCTTCTAGAAACTGTAGGCCAATGAAAGCTTTTGTTTTATAAATTATTTTTGACCATAGTATTTTATCACAATTATGATGCCTATGATTTGATAAAAATGTTGAACAGAATAAGGCTAACAATATGAACTCAGAAATTATATATTACTTAATGCCATCTTATGGACATGCTTTTGTTGCACATTACTCGGTGTGTTCATGGCATTTTTATTATTATTTTTTACAGTAATCACAAGTACAAGCATCAACAAATTCCAATTTATCTCAAAAATATCACTGTCAAGATTCATATGAAATACATATTAAAGTAGGCTGCTTGTGAAATTGTGGATCTATATAAATTTCTCATACACTTCTTCATTTACTTCTGCTTCTTTTTCAATATCTGAGTGCAGCCAGATATTTGGCTCTGAAAGGGTTTCCAGTTATGTGGTTTTTTTCCAAACCTCCACTGGTGTATTCTTCCTCATCCACCAACACCCTAGACACAGTGAAAAAGAAGTCATCCCATAATTATATATTTTACCTAGTTTTCATAAACTTCTTTTCTTGTATTATTATTTTAATGTAGCAAATATAGTTCCTGTGTTTTACAATCATATTCAAAGTAGTTTCCAAATCTGATATCAAAGTTATAATTGCATGGACTTAATTTTTCCTAAAACAAATCGTTTTTATTTCCATTTATCTCTAGCCCCAGAGTTCCATACATTTAAGCTGGTTAAATGACGCTTCTAGGACAATGCTGTTATTTATTACCGTGTGCTCTCCAATTGCACTGCACCTGTCTGGATCAGAGGCTTGCAATAATGCAATGAAAATGATCGGAATGGGTCACAGGTCTAATGTGTTAAGCACATAAACAAAGACTGCCCAGGGAGAGTGTTAATCCATGCTCATTAATTTTTGAATTCACATTCTGCAAGTTCATCCAAAAATTTATGAAGCAAGTCAGAGCTTGGCTTTAACAGCAATAGAGACATACCAGAACATATGGCCAGGAGGCAAGACACAGTCTTTGGCAGTGCTCCTGCAGGGAGCCAGGTGAAGTGAAACCCATTAGACCCTCCACCATGGTCGCCAGAGGCACAGCCCACAGAAGAGGGATGTCTCCAATGTCTCTGAAAGCATGAAAGGTAAATGAGACTCATTTCAATTACTCCCACCCAGACTTACTGTGCTCTATCTAGTGGGTTCTGCTTCTTAGAGTACACCATTATGCATGACCATTTAAATCAAGTGAAATACATCCGCTTTACTTTTTAATCTTCCCAGCATATACCCAGATGCATGTGTATATGTATTATATACACATAGTCATTGTTGAACACACTATGCAAATGATATGCAAAACTATAAATGCATATGCTCTTTTTATTACATATCTTTGTAACAGTATAATTATACACTGTCATTTTAAGAATCTTGCTTTAGTAGAGTAAGATTAAATATGATCTATAATTCCACATTTGACATATAGTAGCATATATCAGTCTGGTTATTTTCATGTGGTGCTCTCCACCAGTGACTATCAATGTTTGAGATGATAAGTTCCAAACAACAAAACAGTTTTTTTAAAATAAAAAAAAACTATTATAAACTTTAGTCAGGGACATCCATTTTCATTTGTATAGAATTTTATTTAAGATTGGGAAGTTGCTTTAAAAGTTAAAATAAGAATACAAAGAAATCCCTCATATTTTGTCACAAAGTTGGAGAGGTAGCACAATCTAGTCGCTTTTATGTTCCCACCAAGCAGATCTTTTTAGCTCTCCCAGCCCGTCTCTAGCTCCTGGTGTAACATGCAGCTTTTGATGCATTTCTCCCCACCCACAGCTCTCTAGGGTGTGCTGGCCTGACTTCAAAGTTTAGTGTCTAGATTCTGACTACCTGTTGCCTACATGAACTGTATTTCTTCTTAATAACTGGTTAAAGTCTGACATCTTTTTATGCGCATCCTCAAGGAGATATCCCTAAGCCCTGGTCTTGGGATTATCCTTGTAATTTTCAGAATTTTCTAAAATTTCCAGAGTTTTTTAAAAGGAACTACAGCTACATGTTTCTTCTCTTCGGTTGTATGTAATAGTTGATCTGCTGAGGCAGCTATGTGTCTTGTTCACCAACAATTCCCTTTAGTGACTATCACTTAAAAACAAAATAAATCAGTCTTTGAAAAAAAATCAAGAAGACAATAAAAGAAAAGAGATTATTTTCAAAAAGGTATGGCTTACTACAGAGACTGAATAGAACAGACTTGATAACATCTTAGCAAGGAAAACAGGCTTTGCCAGAGTTGAATAAGGGAAAGTGTGTTTTCACATGAACACCTTGTGCTTCAGGAAAAGAATTACTCCGACTATGCAACACATACACAGGACTGCTACATTCTCATAGTACAATATGGCTGCAGAAACATTCTTCAATACATGGCTCAAGTGTTAATAAATTAGGAAAGTCTTTCATAAGCAGAAGCCAATTCAGAACACCCATTCTGTATGCCTTGGGCAGCCCAGAGTCCCACCTCTCCCACACATATACTTCCATTGACCTATATCACAATGATTCCATGCTTCCTCTGAGATATTCCAGTCCACTTACATCTCAGTAATTGCTCAATTCTAATTTTCCTGATGAAAATGATTTTTCACAGAATCCTATTGTTCATTTTATCAGTTTTTTTCTGTTATCTGCACAAGTATCTTCCCTACAAGAGAAGTACTGGTTGACTCTTAAGGAAACTTGGTGGTGTGAATTCCAAGAAGGTAAGTCTCAAGGCCAAACTGCAGAGTGATCTATCTCTCCACAGGGGTCCTCTGCTTCATTTGCGGGTCATCAGTCACGAATTTGCTAATGAAGCACAAGCTTTGCGTCTTCGATCTTCCCTTCAGCTCTGTGCTGACTCCAGCTTTCTAAATTCTAGACACAACATCAACAAAGACTGTTTATCGAACTCTGCTCTAGGATCTCATAGCCAGAACCAATGTGCATGTTACTAGAAGACGCAAAATTTATGCATGTCTGTGTTTCAAAGTGCTGAGACATCAAAGAATGTGATGTCATTCAGATCCTCACACTTAATAAAGAGGAAAACATTATCACTGAAGGAATTGTGCAATCTTTTGTGGCATATTCACGAATAACTTCCGATGGTGTATCATAGAGAGCATGTGTTCCGTGTTTATGTCATATGCAGTATGCCGATGATGATGAAGTAGATCACAGCAACTGATAAAGAAAGGGATTGTGAGTGTTTGCTCACAGCACTGACAATAACAGCCAGTAAGTAAATTCTTAAAACAGAAGCATTTCATTCCTGCCTTACACATTAAAACTACTCATAAACTTAGACTCGTCAATCAATGTACTTGAGGTTGCTGTTTCGAATAACTTAATTAATAGTGTTTTAACCAAAGTAGTGAGAATTTGAGATAGCGTATTACTTACAAATGACACAGTATTATATACTTCAAAAAGGTCTTGCCCTAGGAGAAGCACACAGCTCAACATGTACAATTTATATTGTCATATAGCTGGTACCAAATGGTAAACTCACTTGGAGTGTATGGACCTCTACTCAATGGTTCAGCCCTTTTCTTGTCATGCTTTATGCTTAGCAGTTTGAAAACTGGAGCTTTCTAATCATTTTGTGTTCTCCTTACAAATATGCCTATGGACTTTGGGCCATGCATTCACCCTAGTTATGAATATCATTGTGTATCATAACATGACACGACATTCATTCCTTCTGCCTCGATCTATTTTAATGAATAAATCATAAAGTGACACATATAACAGAGCAGGAATTGAAGTTAAATGTGCCATGAACTGTAATCAATGTGGAGAATGACCACCTAAGTTTAGGGAAAACTAAAATAAGAAATACGGCACATAAAAATATCTTACTTTTACTCCTTATGTTTGAGTTGAACTGCATTAGTTTGAAAAATAAAATTGTATACACACATAAATTAGTCTAGCTAAAATATGTGACTAATGAAAATGCTTATGAGGCCTTTATAAGTGATTCAGTACTGTGCTGATTATTTTAAAGGAAGCATGGACACTGCCTTTAAAATTGGGGGAGGCATGAAGATTTTCATCTCCCTGAGATGGAATCTATAGCTCTGGGTCCTGAAACTTTCAGAGTGGTTTCTTTGTAGGGCATACTTAATGATGTATTAGCATTGATAGTTTACTTTGATGAGCCTAAAATTATGAATCTTTCCATCTTAAGACTCATATTTTAGCAAAAAGGAAAGCAACATACACACAGTGTGAAAAGTGCCAGCTCTATAAATAACCTACTTATTCTATATAATTTTTACAGCTCCTAATTATATCACTTTCTGATTAAAGATGGCAAAAAACCTCTATTTTCTTTAGCACTTTGTTTACATAACAGGTGTTTTGGTAACTCCACTGCTTTTAATTCACTAAAGACATTTCCTTGGACACTAGCTTGACCATCTGTACATAATGCTCTAATGATCATATTTTATTTTCATGACATTTCAAGCTACTTAAGGGCTTAGCCCTAAAATTTGGAAAGCAGCTACATTAAACTTCTGCCAATTGGAAGCATAAACAAAGATAGTAATTGATCAACTGAATTATCCTTAAAGCCAAGTGCAAAGAAAATTAACTTAAGGGGATTGGACTTACTTTATACTTAGATTTAAACTTTCTATGAATTATAGAAGACTCAGAATACTGAGTTGATGAGTTTTGCAAGTCTAAGGGCATTTTAGCAGTCAGACAAGTTAACAACATTGTAAGGACAACTAATATGGTGGTTCTAAATAGGGTTCTACATATATCCAGCAAGATGTAACTGGTCATTAAAGTATTATATCCCAGTGATAGTTAGTGTCATTTTCTCCAAAAGTAAAGAAAGGGGCTGTCAGATGTAAGAACTGGAATTTTAAAAATAACAATAGCATAAGAACATATATTCAAATATTATCCATCATGTTCTTTTAATGTTTTGAAGCCATGCATACTGTTGTAAAGTAATTTTTTCTTGGTGACTTTTATGACCTTTCTTGAAGTTTCAGCTGAAAGCATGGTCTTGTTGTGTTTAGGAATGTTAAAATCTGTGCCATGATCCTTCAGTAAGGATCCTTCAGTAAATTAGAAAATAATGTATATCAGTCTGTATATTTCTTTCCTAGCCAAACCTAATTTGAATCTTTTATACATATGTGTTTGTTTGTCTTGTAGTTTTAGAGTTTGAGTGAAATATAGTGTCAAAGACTAGAAGGTCTTTTGACTAAGCATGACATTTATCTAATATGTCTGCTTAATTTTTGTCTAGATAATCTATACACTAAGGAGAATGGATTATTAGAACAATTTTCCAGTATAACTGTGGTAAGGTTTAACCTATGGCTTTATGCCTAATAATGTTTATTTTAAAGATACTTTTTATTTTATAAATTTTTTACACTTGGTCTTGGCATGTATTTTTTTGGACTGACAAAGTCTCTTAATGGATTGTTCTTTAATGGCTTTGAAGACTAGTAGTGGTGTTATGTACATTTTGTTATTTATTAGAATGGCTAAGGCAGATTATTTTCTGGTTTCAGGGTTTTTTTTAATATTTTTACTGTGATGCATTATCTGTACTTGATAGTGAGGTGTATTCCTTGAAGGGAACACACAAATTGATTCTGATTTCTAATCCAATCTGCTGCTATGTGTATTACTATTTGGTAAATTAGAACATGATTATTAGGTAATTATTGAGAGATATGTAAATTATTTCACTTTGCTGATTTTATGGATTTTCAAAGATTTCCTTTAGTGAAATTTTATGGTATCATCTTTTGGTGATATATTGCATTTATTTATCCCAGTTTTCAGTTTAAAAGAGTCTTCCTAGTATCCTCTGTCAGCTAGGTTAGTAGTCATAAATCCCTTTAGCTTATTCTTATCATGGAAAATTTTATTTCTCTTTCACTTATTATTTACTGGATATCATATTCTTGGTTAACAGCAATTATGATCTTTCGCAACTTTCTTTGTGACATCCTGCTATATATACATTTTTGTATAATATGTGTAGTTATTGTCTGGTTGTATAAACAGTTAAAATCATCAAAAAGAGTCAGTGTGAGAATACATTTCAGTTGTATTATCAAAACAAGAGAGCATATGTTTCTTTATCTTTTAGTTCTAAATCTAATTGTTAAAATGTTATGGAATAGATGAAGTTTGAAGTAATTCTTTTTTTATTACTGTTATATCTTTATTTAAAAAAGAAAACAATCTTTTTTCATTATACATACCAATCCAAGTTCCCCCTTCCTCAGCTTCTCCATGCCCCTCCACATACCCTCCCACCCTACACCCATCCAATCCTCAGAGAGGGTAAGACATATTGCTTTAGGCGAAGGTTCAAGGTCTTCTCTACTATATATAGGCTGAGCAAGGTATCATCCACAGAGAATAGCTTCCCAAAAAGCCAGTACATTCAGTAGGGATAAATCCTGGTGCCATTGCCAGTGGCCTTTCAGTCGACCTCAACCATGCAACTGAAATCACATTCAGAGGGACTATTTTGGTCCTATGAGGGTTCCTTCCCAGTTTGGCTGGAGTTGGTAAGCTCCCGTTAGCTTGGGTTGACTGTTTCAGTGGGTGTACCCATCATGGGCTTGATCTCTTTGTTCATATTCTTATTCCTTCCTTTCTTCACCTGTACTTTGGGAGCTCAGTGTAGTACTCCAATACAGGTCTCTGTCTCTGTTTCCATAAAGGTACTACACTTGGACATGTACCTAAATGATGCTCAATCATATTACAAAGGCAACTGTTCAACTATGTTCATAGGAACATCATTTGTAATAGCGAGTACTTGGAAACTACCTCGATGCCCCTCAACCAAAGAATGGATAAAGAAAATGTAGCATATTTACACATTAGAGTACTACTCAGTGGTAAAAAGCAATGACATCTTGAATTTTGCATGCAAATGGATGGAATTAGAAAACACTATCCTGAGTGAGGTAACCCAGACCAAAAAAATGAATATGGTATGTACTCACTCATAAGTGGATACTAGATATAAACAAAGGATATTGAAACTACAGTTCATGATTCTAGAGATGTCAAGTAATAAGGTGAACCCTAAGAAAATCATATACAGATCCATCTGGAAGTTTGAAGTGATTCTGAAACCTTAAATCATCACCCAAGGAAACATCCAGACCAATTAGTTCAGTGACCCATTTAAATTCACAAGGTTATAGTCATACCCCAAGCCAAGGTGAGAGCATCTATGAACTGCTATTTGGTTACACACCCCGAATGACTGGAGCTGTTTAGAGGGATTTAGAGATGACAACTTTGTACAAAATAGAGGTTACAGTGGTTTAGGATTGCATTAGATGAATGCCAGCAAGGAGTTCTGAGATGGAGAGTGCCAGTACATATTGCTCACACCTAATTTTCCACATTGTTCTATAGTACTACCAGGTTTGACCTACAACAACGTGCAGAGACTTTGGGAAACACTCATTTTCTAGTGCTGTCATGAAGAAGTATTACCAATCGGGTGAGTTAAATATATTTTCTTATGTCAGAAGGTAAAGGGCTGACATGAAGATGTTAACAGCAATGAGTCTTCTGAGGCTTCTCTTTCTGGAATTTAGAATGTTTTCTTCTCTATTTTCATATGATCTTCTCCCTCGGAGCCATTTCTCACACATCTCTTAAAATCATTGATCACATCAAATTAGGTCTGAAGACCCCTCATTCATTCTTTAATGTTCTTCATTCCATGAATACATATGGTCTGACTGTCCAAATATTTCATAAAATCTTAATATCAGGTGGACATTCTATTTTCCTCTAGATTTATTTTTTGGTTATGTAGATCTATGTATGGCTGTGTAAATGTGTGTGTGACGACCTTCAGATGTCAGAAAAGGGCCTCAGATTTCTATGGAGCTATAGTGATAGGCAATTATGTGCCACCTAATATGGATGCTCTAAACTAACCACAGGTTCTCTTCATCAGCAGCGAGTGTTTTTACCCATTGAATGGTCTCCCAATATTCTGTAGCATGGATCTTATTAATAATGAAGAGTGCAATAAATAGAAAAAGTACTGACCCTAAAATTTAATATGAATAATATTACAAGAAAGAATATAGGAGGCTGTGTTTTGCTCGCATTTCAGAACACGAGCACACACATGGAGAATTTAATCAAATCAGATCAATGCCTAGCATCTCAAAGAGATGCTGCCCTTTACAAAGCGTAACATCTATATATCTGATAGAGAAGAAATTGCTCCTCTTCTCTCTAAATTATTTTAATAACAACAGCCCAATGTGATTTAATTTATAGATTTTAGGTAAAAACAATATTGAATTTAAAATTTGAAAATAAATAAATCTACAAAAGATAAATGTTTATTATGTTTTATGCTTTTTTCATAAGAATTATTATTTATTATCAATATTCCTAGGAGCTTGAACTGGTTGATTTCCCCAGAGAACTGAGTAATCTCTGTTCTAATTGCGTTGGTCACAGACATGTAACATCAGTTAGATACTCCCATGACAACTATGCAACTCACCTTAATACAGAATAGCCCCAATTAATTACCTCAATTTCCTAATTAGTCTTCTTTCTAGAAAACAATACTTTCCCTCAAACAAATAGGAACATTCCAGGTTGCCCTGAGATATTGTTCATTAAAACCATACAAATAGATATTTATCCATGCAGGCAATTTCACTGTCAAGAGGTAGTAAATTTTAGCATTTCTAAGAATTTCTATATACCAAATACGGAATTTGCAAGCATTACACATCTTACATAAAGCATGTTAGATGCATTGTCTGAATAAACAAAAATATAGGTGTTTTTCTTTTTAGCTACTGGCAAATCTTAAAAGGAAATGGGAATTGTAAAAAGACCTATTTTTTGGCAAATTTGAATTGACATTCTTTACATATCAAATACAAGAATATCTGCAGCACCTAAGAAATAAGAGATTCTGCCTCAAAGTTTCAGGAACCTGAGGTTAGAGAGTCCGTGGACCCAGGACAAAACCAAAAACTAATACTCTACTAAAGGAACTCAATAATAAAATTATTCCTAATGACACTGATTTCTTTATAGATCAGTGACTTCCCAAACCATCATCAAAAAGCTTCCTACTGTAGTATATGGGAGCAAATAAAGAAACCCATATCTAGAAAATACATTTGAGAGTAAGAAACATTGGAATGCTCATACCTAAAAGGGTTGTTCCCATCAAATACTCAAACCCTCCTTATGCTAGGCCTTAGCCAAAGCTGGTTGCTTCAACACTGCAAACGTGACTTTGGGTGATTGCCCAGGTAGTCAGCTGTCTCTGTGACTTGTTACATATTTTGGAAGTTGTTTGATTGCACTTCCTAAGTACTCAAGTAATGTTATTTCCCTTCTCAGATCTTTAATTGGATTGAAAATTAGATAAATGTACTTAGTTACTTTCTTCTCATGACTTGGCCAATTTATTGATTGCATAAGAATTAAGTTAGTTGACTGAGATGGAGGGGGGAGGGCCTTGGGCTTCCCATAGGACAGGGTATCCTGCACCATCATAAGGAAGCAGGGGGAGGGAAGTGGGGTGGTGGGGGAGCGGGAGGGCCGGGAACAAGGGGAGTAAATGTAAATTTTTCTTTTAACAATAAAAAAAAACAGGAATAAGAGAACCCTACAAACGAAGAAGTGGGAAGATAAGACCTAGAAATTGTAGTGAACACCAAGAAACAAGGCCTTCTAAAACACCGGTACCAGCACACCTAGGATCTCACACAGAGACAGTGACATGAACAGGTCTTAAAGGGGTCTGCAACAGATGGATTCTTAGAGCTGAGGAAAATTTAAAAAAAAAAAAAACATAACAAAACAGCAACCACAAAACAGAAAATGCACAAGAAGCACATATATACATACATATACATATAATACATATATACATATACATACATGAATATACATACATATACAATAACTACAAGAAAACACACAGGCACAAAATCAAAAACCATAATACACAAGCAAAAACCATTAAGATTTAAAAAATGCCTAAACAAAGCCATATGTGACAAATGATCTTCAAATCACCATTAATTTCATTTCATTCTGGCCATTTCCTGATAGCATGGCTCCTATCTTTAAGTGTGTGTGCAGTTACAGTTTCTGTGAGTTCTTATGTGTAATAGTCAGCTTGTGTGTGGAAGGCACTTTTGCTTGGTGTTCTATATCCTCTTTTTCCCCATACCTCTCAGAGACCTCAGTGGAGAGGTTTAGTAAAGGCATTCCATTTAAGACTTAGTATTCCAAAATAATTGTATTTCCACTGTAAGAATAAGCTTCTCTAATTTTAACTGAGTGAAGCACGACATGGAATCTTGACATAGTCGAATATCTTTAGGAGTCATTCTATTACCATGTTCCTTTATTAGAACAATAGAACATATGTTCAATCTCTAATTTTATGTTCTTGGCCACCCAAGCACTTTAAGACATGGGTTCCAAGCCGGGCGGTGGTGGCGCACGCCTTTAATCCCAGCACTCGGGAGGCAGAGGCAGGAGGATCTTTGTGAGTTCGAGACCAGCCTGATCTCGAGCTAGTTCCAGCGCAGGCTCCAAAGCCACAGAGAAACCCTGTCTCGAAAAATCAAAAAAAAAAAAAAAAGACATGGGTTCCATATCATGGAGAAAGCTTTAAATACAATAAGATACTGGTTCATTACTTTCTAAACATTTGTGTCACTATAACCCAACAGAATCATGTAGGCATGCAAGGCTTCCTTATTAAAATAGAAACCCAAATGGCCAAATTTGTCTTACTATCAATCTATAGTTAATTTCCCCTAATGAAGTGTGTGGAGATGATTATTATGTATAATCAGAAATTCCTAGTAGAAAATACCTATAATTTCCTCACTTTAGTTTAATTTAGAAAATTCCAAGAAATTTATTGACAATTAGAACTAATCTTACTTTTACATATATTGGGATGATGGTATCAAAATATATCAGCAAATCAGAAATTAGCCAGTGACAATTGAAATTAAACTATTAAATTTATTTTGGAAATATAAAGTATTTAAGCTTATATGGTTTGGCTATAGCTCATATGAGCCTACTGATGTGGTACCTATTACATAAATGTTCTTCTTGATATAGAACACTGTTATTCTGACACACAAATTAGTTCTTTGTCTTTTATTCCTGAGTAGTACACAATCTCTTAACAGTTGCTTTGTCATCTTTCTTAGATTTCTTTTCTGAGATTGCAATAAAAACAGAACAAAATCATTTCTTTCTTCTTTTTTCTCCTATGAAATACTGGCATATATCCCTCCACACTCTCTGAATTTGTACCTCTTTCTAAACTAGTTGTTGTTGCATGCATATGTGTGTATATCTGTATATGTACACACATACACACAGATTCCTAAATATAACCTATTAAGTCCATATAATGTTACTTATGTGTATATTTTCAGAACTGACCATTTGAGATGGACAACCAGTTGGGAAGATTCTGAGGAAACTTTTTTCATTTGCCTGTAGTTCTTTGTGTAGTGTTGAGGATACATGGCTGTATCCCTCTCAATTTTTTTTTTTTTTTTTTTAGTTTTTCGAGACAGGGTTTCTCTGTAGCTTTGGAGCCTACCCCGGAACTATCCCTCTCACTTTTGCACATCTTTGTTGACATCCTTTTTCATCACACATTTGGCTAGTCAACTTTTTATAACGTACACATGTAACTGGAGGTGAAAAGAGTGAAACTCGTTAGAACTTGGAGCTTCTTAGCCATAAACAAAGTGCACTCCTATTATCACTAAACGTCACACTTTCAGTTACTGAAGAAATTGCTGTACATGCTATAGCTGATCAAATGTACATAAGGCAACGTTTACACTTTATCACTATAAATTTTATCATTATAAACTAGTGTGCATACTTACTGTGGTATTCGAGTACCCAGGTACTAGTTGAACAGCAAAAAAGACATTAATATAAGATTAAAAAATAAGTTTCTTTTTTTTTCTTTGTTTTTCTATGTGTTGTGTGTGTTTGAGAAAGATAGAAAAAGAAACGAGGAGAGAGAGAAAGAGAGAGAGAGAGAGAGAGAGAGAGAGATGGGAACAGTTCTATTACAGACATTGTAACTTTAATACAAGGAGAAATGAATAATTTATAGTTGACCTAATAAATACTTAAAGTGTCATTGTCCATTCCCCCCCCCCAATACATCATTGCCCTATGGAAATCTGCCCCTGTCTTGGTTTTTCTTGGAATTATGTTTGAGATACTGCATTAATTGAAATAAATTAAATCAGAAGAGGAAGTTATGCCCACAATTCTTTACAGCTAATGGAACAGGGTGTTATCTTATCCATAAGGTTGATATCATGTTAATGTTTAACACTGATTTATGTACACAGTAGATACTAAATATGTTTTGAATAAACCACGAAATATTCCACAATTGAAACATTCATTAGATCCATTGCCAATCTTTCTATGTCTCTATTGTAGACATCTTCAAGCAAACAGAAAACAGGCAATTATGCCATCTGTTAAATGAGGCACTGATAGCTCCTATATTGGTGTTCTAAGTAGTGAAGCAATTATTAATATCATTATTTAAAAAAGTGATGTGCTCCTCTACCAATGCATGTCCCCCAGTAAAAGAGGAAAATAAAACAAGAAGGGACACTCAGCTCTCCATTAAAAATATACAAAGCATTGTAAATTAAGAAAAAAATTCAAGCATTTTGTTTGAATTAATTACTGAACAAAGGAATGGCTTTTATACCTACATGCATATTTAGAGAAAGAATAGAATTGAAGAGCAATTGTGCAATTATATGCAATTTTAGAGATAAAAATACGTCAGAGATAGTGTACTGCCAGAACAGCATTATCAAGAAAATCAACCAACTAAATTTGAAGAAATTTTAGAAACTCAACATAATTGTTCAGGTAATAGCAACAATTGAAGAGTTTTAAGGATAGTTTTCTCTATAAATACTCTTAGTATCATACTATAATACACAATATTAAAATTTGCAGGTAATTGCATTAGAATGATCTCTTATGATTTCAAATATCCCCTCTCACTCTTGTGTTTTATACACCATTATTAATTTTGCTACTCTTTATAAATGCTTTAGAATCAACATTTCATGAATTATCCAAGTATGGCTTGGTATTCAATGTGCAGTTCATCCTGAAATAAAAAAAAGCACTCACTGCCTCTACACCCCACATTACCATGTGTGTATATTATTCTCCTCATTTTGCTGGTTACTTTTTAAAATATTTAATCTACTACTATCATTTAGAGTTATTTATGAGACTGTCTGCATTTAAATTTGAAATATATTATAATGTTATTCTATAAAAATATTTTATTTAATCAGTACAATTCGTGCTTATATTTCTTGTGATGGATGATATGGTATTTTGCTTGTGATAGGAAATACTTAGGAGAACACCTTTGGATGTGTCTCTGGCATAATTCTAGATATGATTAGATTATTAGGTATCTAATTTAGTAAGGCAATTAATCCCAAATTGCACTTTTAGTATGATGGCATTATTGAGAGATGGTGAGAGGTAAGAGCTGGGACCTAATTGTAGGATGTATGTCACTGAATTATTCTTGTACCCTGTTAAATGCCTTCTCTTGACTTCCTGATAGTTAAGAATACTCTCCCCATCATCTTTTAAAAAATACTATAATATTATATCTAAGCCCATGAAATCAAGTGACTATGTACTGAAAATGTAATCATTCCTCTTTTGTTTCTTGGTCTTGGCTATGCAAATGTAACTTAATACATCTTGAAAATACTCAGGGTCTTTCACAGTTCTAGAAAATTTGTTCCTGATGTTTTCATCCACTTGAGAGAAAAAAAAAGTCTCTTATTTTGGATTAATTTTTAGCTTTCTGTGTGAAAAGATCATTGTTTTCATAAAGCAATGATCACTGAATCCCACACACATTCTGTTATTTAACCATATTAAATGCTTATGAGAAAAATCTTTTGAGACAAACCCTAGATGATCACATACTTTTCTTCTCATGACAATCCCATTTCAATCTGAAATTGCTCATTTTGTTTGTACTTAAATTTGAGCAATTTTGCAAAACATAAGCATAGTCTCTATTTCATACATGCATGTAATTTATTTACCTTGATTTTCAAGAAAGTGAGGAAAGCATAATTAATATTTTAGTCATATTTCTAAGTCAATGAAGAAAATATCTATCTACCGCTGCTAATTATTAACTGCCTATAGAGCCTCAGGGTAGAGAAGAAACTTGTCAGTTCCATCCTTTCCATGACAGGATATTGACAGTCAGAATCCCATACAGATATTGTGCAGGTAAGCACAATTGGTGTAATTTCCAGAGTACAATAACAAAGCCATGCACAATGCACACAGACACACACACACACACACACACACACACACAGAGAGAGAGAGAGAGAGACAGAGAGAGAGAGACAGAGAGACAGAGAGACAGAGAGAGAGAGAACAAACAAAATACAGTGTCCCACATCTTACTCTAGGTTTTAATATTTTGTCTGCCCTCTTCTTTGGTGGTCAATAAGCCTTGAAGGAAGTCATATAGATATCCCATTCAGGGAATGACATTTAACATTTGCATAGTCTAATAAATTTGACCGGTTTGAATCTCTGCAGCTACTCTATTCCTCTACAAAAAGATGTCTCTCTTCAAAGGTGATATCAGATAATGGGTAAACACAACTATTTACAGGTCAATTTGGCAGGTATTTCATGTCAACTTAGCACAATAAAGCAATTGGTTTTAGACCTCCAAAACCATGAACTTCTGGCAAAGTTTTATGTATCAAATATAAAGTACCTGCTATGGATCAAATCACAGATCCAATCAGATCATAGTTGCTTATCCTAATAACCAAACTTCTCCTATTGCATAAGTGGGCATCTCTCACCTGACTGTATAATGCACAGCTGAATAAGACTATTCATATAGTTTCCCACCAACAGCCTGCATTACCCATTGGTGCTCTAAAGCCTAATACACAGGAAAGAAGCTGTAGGCTAGTTCAAGTTTGATATTTTCTTGTCTTAATGATAGAGCACCCTGTGTCTTTAGGTACAAGGCCTTATGTTCTGGTTGGTAAGTAACTGTGGTTGCAAATGTCATTATTGTTTCCAGGGCCTATGAAAGTTCCTTGACCAGCAAATTAAAGGGAGTTTTCTCAGCCCTGGCACTGGGACTTCCATTTTGTGGTCCAAGCCTTCTGCGCTAATGATTGGTGTAGGACAATTCAGTGTTTACCTCAAATTTTTTGAGTAAAAATTGATTTACTAAAATAAAATCTTAAAAACATGGATCAAGTTTCATGGATTTAACACTTACTTTATGTCAGCTGAATTACATATTGATAAAAATTACTTTTATCTTTAAATGACAATAAAATAAGTGTTTTTAATGCAACATTTAAAGGCTTTTCCATTTGTCACTTATATTTTTCTAATATCATTGATAAGACTAAATTCTGTTCCCTCAAAATTTTTAATTGCTCACTCTTCAGAAATTGATTCTGTAGGCATGGCTTTTAAATTAAAATATTTTTCTTAACAATGTTCTAATCTCATATTATTCCTAATAGGAAGAGAATGTTTAGATACACACACACACAAAGAGAGACAGAGATAGAGACAGAATTCAGATCTGCAAGCAGAAATTAGAATCCCAAACTCCAAAATAAATGGAAAGTAAATTTAATGTCCTTTAGTCCTATGGCTTCCTCAAATGCCTCTCTATGATGAATTCTACAATCTCAAAGCTAAGACATATATATTAGTTTAATGATTCTGAGAATGAACAAGCATATTCTGTTCCTCATGGTTGATTATCTTTATAAGAAATTCAGCTATGGCATGGCTTCTACCCATATAGCCTGGTACAAAATTGACTCTACTAGAAAAGACTTCCTCTTGGCAAAAGTTTCATTGAACTGCTTGTTCTGGTTCTGATGAACTGAGAATTTCCTAGTTTATACTGTTCTCAGGATGATGCTTCAATCTCCCTGATGTTAGAAACCCCATCTCAGAAAGAACAGGTTCTCTTGCCCTCCTGATCCAGCCTCCCATGTATATCGTTCTTTTTTCTAAAATTATTTATGCATTTAATTTTCTCTTATATATTGCATTCTGACTACAGTTTCCCCTTCCTCCTCTCCTCCCAGTTCCTCCCCCAAGGACTCTTCTCCTCAGATGCCATTCTTTATAATGAAAAAAAAAATAACCAGCTATATTACCTTAAATCAAATTAAAGCAGAGAAATCTTCTTTTCTTAAACAGGATAAATTTTTATACATATTTTCTTTTGTTTCATTACCAATATTCTAGTGAATGAAACACTGAAAAATCTTTTGTGAGAAAAATTTGGCAGATAGAATGGATTACCCCTGTAGATGGACACAGCTACGTTCACCTATATAGTGGTACTTTCCCTCATGAAAGAACTCCAAAAACTACCTGGTTATATAGACTACATTGTTGTTCTTGGAACATAAGGAAGTTATTTGAAAATTCTTATTTGGAATATATAATTCTTGGTTATTTGAATGAAATCTTACAAAATGTGTATTTGTTAAACCAGTAGTAGATAAAAGTACAGGAACCATGTGGTGTATCTTTTAAAATTACTTACAGACTTTAGTGGAAACATGTTTGTCTCAGCATCAATCTATGACTCCCTATTCTCATATACTACTTTTAATCATAGTAGAAATAGTAAATCAATTTAATGTCTGAAATATGATAAATATATTTATAGAAGGTAATGTGAAGAAATTTATACTTTTTTACTCTATATATCTATGTGGGGATATGCATTTATATGTATTTATATTATATTCTCCTATAAGAGTGGGAATAAAGCAATTTATGGCATACCTATTTATAACATTTTTCAATACTAAAATTGAATGACATTTGCATTTCATTATACTGGGGCTTTAGTCTATTTTTGCGATGGATATTTCTATAACTCCTCAAGAAATTAATATTAAAATAAGTTTTAAAATTTTATTTTGTATTAAAATTTATGTAGCAAAATCATAACATTATCAGTTTCATACCATGAATGACTAAAGTTAAAAATCATATCAATGGTTATAGAACTAGTTGACAGTATTTTACCTTTTGATAACAAATATTGTTCGTAGGAAGCACTGTAGGATGAGTTGGGTGTTTGTGATTTAAACAATTTGTAGTGTAAAGTAACTTATTAGAAGTAGTAAAAATGTTCAATAAACCTCTTCTTTAAGTGAAAATCTTAGGTGGAAATCAGAAAATGCATAAATGATTTCAATATGAATATTATGTTCACATTTGGCTTCAATAAAAATCTCCTGAACACTATCATAACTAAATTTCATCACACTATACCCATCTCTAGAAATACATAAAGATGGAAGCATATAAACACTCATGTAAAACCCCAACAGAGCTAAGCCATCTTAATAATGTTTCCTGTGGTGCATCACCCTTAAGTAGTCAGTAATGTTACTCTAGCACATTCAAAATCAATCAGCAAAATCTCAACTGATGCCTGCTGGTTCATTTATAAATTCTTCCAATAATGTGACTCTTTGGATAAAAGGAAAGTGAAAAATATCCACTTGTAAAGCTCTCAAAGATGTGGCAAGTTTTGGTATTTGTACAAAGTTTTCTCTGAGTCTCTTTTTTGAAAGGAAGTAGTCTTTCTGAACCAACTGAATTGGCATTTTGTCTCCACTATTACTTTATTTTCCAACTTTTTTCATGTTCAGACTCTGATGTGTGATTGATCTGGCGATGCCCTTACATCTCTGCATGTTGCCTTATATCTTGTCACGTTAACACACAGTTTGGAAGTAAGTAAACTATGTGCAAAGTGCAAAAATCAATAACATTTTCTGCAAAGGTTTATTTTATGAGATAGGCGTCATTAAACCCTGGTGGAGCAGTCAGGACCATTACTAAAGCACAAGCAACTGAAGTTAGACAACAGCAGGAATAAAATTTATCTTTACGCTTACCTACTAGGTTAAGTCAAAGAAGTTTATAAACTTCCCAAGATCCACTCTCTGGTTTTCTTTTTATTAAAGATGTCAGTTGATATGGAAGAGGATAACAAACACTGCTACTATCATGTAGGGATGGAGCAGGCAGTATAAAGTGGTTATGGTCTAAGGACAGAATGACTGCATGTGCTTTAAATTAAAACACAGAGAATAAAATATCAGCTCACTGTTAGAGCTAAATATGTTCAACATATTGGTGATGGAACATCATAGATAAAAACATCACACATTGATCTCAGGAATGAAAGATGGTATTCTCATTAAGGTTTAGGAGATGTTTCTCAAAAAAGTAAATGATGTTTTATATGTTAGTCATTTCATACTTAATTACACTCAATATAGCATACAGTAAGTTCTCAAAAGTTTGCTCATAAATCTCTATAGAAACTAAGTAGAGGAAAGAAGCCCATGTGTATGATCTCATAAACTGATAAATGTGATAAATTCAAAAACTAAGACAACATTCATTTATAATATTTAATACTGCACCAAAAGTAAAATAAAGTTTTATAGCCATACATAGTGGTACATTCTTTTAGGACCAACAACTCCAAGCATTGTATCATGTAGAACATGTCAGTCTGAGAGTGACAAATTGGCTTAGGCAACATAGCAACAATCTTTTTTAAAGCTCAATATTTCTTTTATAAATGTGAATACTACTGCAAGACCCAGCCATACCACTCTTGCCATATACCCAAAGCATGCTCAATTATACCACAAGGACACTTGCTCAACTGTGTTCATAGCAACATTATTCTTAATAGCCAGAACCTTGAAGCAAACTACATGCCCCTCAACTTAAAAATGGACAAAGAAAATGTAGTACATTTACACAATGGAGTATGACATGATGAAATGTTCAGACAAATGAATGGAATTTGAAAAGAAAAACATTGTGAGTAAAATAACCCAGACCCAGAAAGACAAACACGGTATGTACTCACTCATAAGTGGATATTAGTTGTAAAGTAAAGGATAACCAGGCTATATTCCATAGCCCCTTAGAAGCTAGGTAACAAGGAGGACTGTAAGAGGACATATATGAGAAAATACATAAGATCTTCTAGCTAAATGTGAGGTGGACGAGCAAGGAGAAATGAGGGGAGGGGATGAGGGATGAGAACATGAAGGAACAGTATGGTTGAGTTGGAGTAAGACTGGAATGGAGAGCAATGAAAGAGACATCTTGGAAGAGGGAGACATTATGGGTTCAGGAGAAACCCGATGCTAGGAAAATTCCCATGAATCCACAAGGATGATATCAGTTAAGACTCCAAGCAATAGTGGAGAGGGTGCCTTATCTGGTCTTCTCCCATAATCAGTTTGGTGACTACCCTAATTGTCATTATACAACCTCTATCCAGTAGTTGATGGAAGTAGTTGGAGAGGTCCAAGCACTGCACTGAGCTTCTGGAGTTCAGCTGAAGAGAATTAGGAGGGATTATATTATATGATCACGTGCAGAGGGCAAGATCATGATGGGGAAAACCCACAGCTGACCTGAACTATTAAGAGTTCATAGACTCTGGAATGAATCCTGGGGAGCCTTCATGGGAACTAATTTGGCTCTCTGAATGTGGGTGAGAGTTGTGTGGATAGTTGGGAGGAACTTGGTCCTCTCTCAACAAGATATGTCAGGCTTAGTTGACTCCCAATGGGAGGCCTTACCCTCTTTGAGGAGTGGATGGGGGATTGGAGACAGGTTGCGGGAGCAAGAGAAGTAGGGGAACTGTGGTTGGTATGTAAAATGAATAAAAAAGTAAAATAAATAAAATTATACAAACACTCAAATGATCTCATATCAAAAACTTAATAATCTTTTTAAAAATTCAAATTAGCTTATGAAAGATAAGTCACTTTACACATTTTCAAACAAAAGTTTCTTTCGTATTCTACCTCTCCTCTTTTCTTGTGCCTTCCCAGCCCTAGTAGCCTCCTCTCATCTCACATAAAGATCCCTTGCCCTATACTCTTTCTTGATATGTATTATTTCCTCATTCATGGCATCTGGGCAGTCTGATTTTATGTCAGCTTGACACAAACAGAGTTATTTTGGAAGAGGGACCCTGAAATAAGAAAATGTCTCCACTGGATTGGCCTATGGATAAGCATTTGGTGTATTGGAGGACCCATTTCACCATGGGGGATGCCAATCCTGGTCAGGTGGCTTCAAGTGTTATAAGGAAGCATGGTATAAGAGGCATGTAGGACAAGTCAGCAAGTAAATAGCACTCCTGAATGGACTTTCCATCAACTGTCATCAGTTAGGAACTTGGTCCTTTCCTTATTTCCCCCTTATGATATGGACTATAATTTGGAACTATGAGCTAATATAAACCCATACCTCCAAAGTTGCTTTTGGTCATGAGATTTTATCACATCCAAATTAATCTTAAGTTTGACAGTCTCTTAGCTTGAGATCTTCAACTTTCCACCTTAAGAAATGTGAATAAAAACAAGTTAGTTCAAAAGCAAGTAGAAGAGAGATAAAGAAGAAGATACAAGTGGACATTGGCTGTGGGAAAATAAGACAAATCATTTAATAGTTGATTAAAACTGTTAAGAAAAAAATATTAGAATATCCAAAAGGGCTGGTGACATGCCACAAAGTATGGTCAAATATCCAGAGAATAATTGGAAAGAGTGGGAAAACATATACAGAAAATGGTGTGTGATTGTTGAAAATCTACAATCTAATAACAAAGTAAATTTGGAAGCAACAGAACAAGAAAAATAGGGCTCCATCATAGGGGACTTGAACTGGTCTATGAATGTTGCAGTTATTCATAGTGAGTGGGAGTAATTAGGACTTTGTTTAGGAAGTAGAGACTACTGTGATCAGCTCCATAGTGCCATTATAGACATTTGAAAGGGGACATACAATGCAGAAGGAGAACAAGAATTGTGTTCATGGTATAAACATATGGAAAAGACTGACTAATTGGAAGACATTCAATTGGCGAACCATTGAAGTACCATATTCACAACATCAGAAAAGTAGCTCTAAATTCTGAAAGAAATACACTATTTGGAAGCTAAAAGCAATTGATGAAGGATTGTATGGTTAACCTTGCCAGGAAGAAAGCTTTGGGGCTTCGGGTAAACTTTCTTTAGAACTGCACAGTATTCAGTGAGGTAGAAAACTGGCAGAGGAAGGATTTGTGTGGGAACAGAGACACAAGTGCAAACCTGAGGAAAGACAGTCCAAGAATTAAATAAACATTTGCAAACATAAAAGTGACTAGTATTTGTGACCCAACTTGTGAAGATTCATCCATGGGTGTGGCAGTCCTCTGAGAATCAAAGAGCATTCAGATCTAATAAAAAGGATATTTGTAGAAAAGTTGATGAAACTAGAGGTAATCATATTAAGGAAATGTATCCAGTGTCAGAGAGGTAATATTTTGATTTCTTCCATTTGGGGTTGCTATATTTTTACATTTATAATTAAAATCATCTATGCACAAAACCATGAAAATAGAGGTAAAACTGATTAAGAGAGCAAAGGGAAACAGAGTGTAGGATTGTGTATAAGTATGTGTTCAATGTAGAGAATATACTTGTATGAAAATGTCTTTATAAACACTGTACCACATAAAATGAATCAAAATAATAGGTGATAAAAGGAAAAAATTCTAGAGAGACCACTTAGGATAACAAAATATCCTGCATTATTAAAATAAGTAAAGAAAAAGGAGATAATGCTATTAACAACACCAAAACAGAGAATTAATAGAGTATTACGAACAATTGCACATCAACAAACTCAATGATCTATCTCAATTGGACATATTTCTATAAAGATGCAAGCTGACTTTAATCCAAGAAGAAGTGAAAATTTGAATATTTCTTTAATAAGTAAAGAATTGGAATTACTTGTTAAATGTGCTTTCTCCTCCAACAACAAATAATGGGCCCCAATGATTTTTAAGAACATACTTGGAAATTATATCAATATTAAAAGAAATCTAATCTCAGCCTTTCACATCTACTTTTCAAGAAGGAAGAGGAAGCAGAAAGCAGAAGGTGCAACTATTTTCTTTCTCACTTTGTCAGGCCAATAATAGAAAGCTGGATGAGTTCAATGAAATATATCAATAATGTGCTGAGTAAATGCTGTCAGTTCTCCACAGATTTTCCCAAGATGCAACAAGAGAAAAAGACTTTCAAACATCCTTTAATGTCTTTGTTGTATTACTATCAACAGTAGATGGAAGAATTATGTGAAAATTCATTTCTCCCACAGATACAAATTAAACTCTATATCTGAGATAGATTTCAACAATGAATAGAAAAAAATTATGTATGATATTCTACATAGAACATGGACTATAACAGAAAATGTTCACTGGCCCAGTAGTCAAAGGCTACTTAAGTGTCCTTGCTTTTTAATAGGTTAAAGAAGAAATACACATTGTTAAATCTATATATCTTTAATAAAATTTAACAAAATTACTCTAATTTGTGCTGAAAAATTTCAGTTAACTAGCAAGATAATAGAGCTTTTCTCAGCTTGGAGAAAGACTATCAAAGAACAAAACCTACAACTGAAATCACAAGAAGGGGTGAAAAATTATACTCTATTTTCTGAGACTGTAAAAAGCAAGGGTGCCCCTCTAACACATTACAAACTACTGAGCAAGGCATGGTATTCACATATGCAATCTCCTCACTCGAGAGATTGAGACAGAGGAATTATAATAAATTTGAGATCAGTCTGGACTATATCACAAATTCAAGGATCAGCTTGGTTAGAGAATGAGATTCTATCTCAAATACACACACACACACACACACACACACATACACACGTAGCATACCAAGGCCAAGTGAGAAACTGAAAACCATCTAGATGCAAAGGAAATCAGAATGTGATTGAAGTTAGAAACAGTCATTGTGTGAAGTACTCAGACCCAGAAAAAAACAAATGCTGCATGCATTCTTTTATTTTTGGATGGTAGGTTTGATTCTTCAGGTATGTGTGTTTCATTTAGAAAATAAAAATAAAGCCTCCCAAGAATTTACATAGGGCAATTGTCTATGAAAATAAACTCAATAAGTCAATAAAATAAAAATACTGTATTGAATTCCTGATCATAACAATATTATAAGCCAAAGTCATTATTTAATGTATTCCAGAAATGAACACATTTATACTAAGATGATTTTAAAAATTAGACAATCAACAATAAATATAAAATGTTTATGTGCAAAAAGTTAGAAAATCCCAGAGAAATAATGATGGATTATCTGTTGAAGGAATAAAGACTGATAAGATTTCAAATTTACTACATAATGTACAGATACTATTCCTCCAATGACCCACTCCAAATATCAACAACATATTTTATAAATGTTGACAATATAATTCTAAATAAATTTCAAATACAATTTCATCTGAATTTAGTGAACACCAGGCTCCCATAGATACATTTTCCTGAGTAAAAAGAATAAAGTTGTATTTCTATTCTGCTGTAAGACTCATGAGGAAGCTCCAGTCCTAAACACGTAATGGGGTTGGTGAGAGAAAAAGCACATACATCCATTAAGCAAAACAAAAGAGCTGGGAGATAGAATCGCATCAAAAAATTATTGATCTATAACAAGATTAGTTAATTAGAGTGGAAAACAGTTTCTACAACAAATGAAACACTAGAAAACCACATTCAAGGGGCTGGAGAGATGGCTCAGTGGTTAAGAGCATTGCCTGCTCTTCCAAAGGTCCTGAGTTCAATTCCCGGCAACCACATGGTGGCTCACAACCATCTGTAATGAGGTCTGGT
>JAQHUG010000046.1:1603981-1622164 GCA_028555095.1 Dicrostonyx torquatus | reverse complement strand
ATTTATTGATTGCATAAGAATTAAGCTAGTTGACTGAGATGGAGGGGGGAGGGCCTTGGGCTTCCCATAGGACAGGGTATCCTGCACCATCTTAAGGAAGCAGGGGGAGGGCAGTGGGGTAGTGGGGGAGCGGCAGGGCCGGGAACAAGGGGAGTAAATGTAAATTTTTCTTTTAACAATAAAAATTAAAAAAAAAGATGACATCTTGAATTTCGCATGCAAATGGATGGAAATAGAAAACACTATCCTTAGTGAGATATCCCAAACCCAAAAAGATGATTATGTTATGTACTCACTCATTAGTGGACTGTAGCCATTAACAAAGGACATTAAGCTTATAGCTCACAAACCTAGAGAAGTCAAATAGCACGGTGAACCCAAAGAAAAACATAAATTATGCCTTTTTAGGTGTGGCTCTTTGCCATAAAACTGACTGACCCAACTAAATTAACTCTTATGGGGGTGACATTTTCATGCTTCCACTCTCAACAGATTTTAGTTTTTTGAGCAGAAGGAAACACTTTCCTTAGTGGGTTTCCAAAGCAACTGTAACAATAACATAAATAAAGTAACATTATATAATATGGGTTAAATTTAATTAAAAATCTATACAGAAAGTTGCAAAGTGATAATGGAGAACTATATGCCTTGGCAGAGAAGAGCACTCGCTAAGCAGTGTTTAAGTCCCTACACTTCAGTACTATGCCAGGCTTTAGTGCAAACCTGTAACCCTAGCACCTAAGGGTGCAGAGATAAACATGCCCTTGGGTTTGCTGATCTCCAACCTTGTTGAAAAATGAATGCAAACTCCAGATTCAGGGAGTGACCCCACCTCAAAAGAATATGCAAAAAAGATATTGTAGGATATCTGACACTCCCCCTCTCCTCTGTGCGTGTGTATAACCACATACACACACTCTCTCTATCTCAAACACACAATTATTCTGGAGTCCAGCCCAAGAGAGGGAGGAGCAATAATATGAACAAAGCAGTCATCACCATAATGGAAATACCCACAGAAACAGGTGAGAGCTGACTGTCTCTGGACTGAGTGTGGGAGGGCAGGGGGCACTGCTTAGGACAACACTAGGCCTATTGAAAGTGGGGGACAGTTGTGAGGATTGGGTAGAAGGACCAGGATATATCCCTAGTGCTTGAACTGGTGTCTAGGAGCACGTTCTTTTTGGAGGGATACCTTGCTCAGCCTATTTATAGGGCAAAGGGCCTTGGTCTTGCCTTGAAGAGAAGTGTCAGACTTTGTTGACTCTTCTTGGGAAGCCTTACCCTTTCTGAGGAGTGGATTGGGGGTGGAGTGGAGGAAAGTGGAGCAAGAGGAGAGGAGGGAGTGGAAATGTGGATTGCTATATAAAATGAGAAAAGATTCTATGAAGACTTTTTATTAAATTCTTAATGATTTAATAAATTATTAATTCTACATTAAAAAAGAAAAAAAACAAAAAATAATTTCTTTATAAAGGAAAGAAATAGTGCTCTCAAATTAACTTTACAAAGTCAGTATTACCCTTATATAAAAACTGAGTAAGAACTCAAGAAAAAAGAAAAACTGAGAGCACTTCCTTAATGCTGAAAATTGAAGATGTCTGCCTTTTATACTCCAACTTAGTGGTTCTCTAGTGATGCAAAGAGATCAGATAAACAGGAAAAACTATACAGATACAAAATTAGGTCAAAGTATATTCACAGACGACATGATCTTGTATTAAGTGACCCTAATGAATCCACCAGAAAAGTTGAAACTGATAATCACCTTGGGTAAAACAGAAACAAAATAAACCTACAAAATTCAGGTGCATTCTATTATATTAACAATGACCTTGTTGAAAAGAAATCAGTAATAAGTCCCACCCACAATAGTTTCAAAAAAATAAGAAAACACCCACCTAAGAATTAACTTAAACAAGGAAGTATAAAATCTCCACATTGAAGAACTGAATTACTAAGAATATTGAAGGATACATTAGAAGATAATAGATTTGAAATCAGAAAAATGATTACATTGTCTCAAGTGATATGTGAATTAAATATAAATTTCATTAGATTCTGATGAAATTATTATGAAAATAAAAAATTCTTGAAAATTTTATGGAACCCCCCCCCCAAAAAAAACCCAGAAGAACAAAATCAATCCTTAACAGAGAGCAAAACTTTGGTCATTATACCTGACAAATCAAACTGAGTGAAGAGACATCCACAGAATAACAATGGGTAAAACTTAATTTTCAAAGTGACATTTCAAAGAGATTTAAAAGTTACAGACACTAAAACAGTAAGTATATTAATGAAATAATAAATATTTCTCAAAACATGATGTCAAAGTGGCAGTTAGCATATGGACAACATATTCTAAATCCTTAGCCAAGAAAATGCAAAAAAAAAAAAAAAAAACTAGTTTGAAACTTCATTCCACACAAGACTCACTATCATTAAGCAAAGAAACAGTATTAAGTACTCTGAGGATGTAGAGAAACAGGGACCATGGAGGGACTAGGGACACAGAGGGAAAAACAGAAATTAACTGAAATAGAAATGAATCGGGAGAAGAACAGAGGGCATGGAAATGCATATGGTCAATGTGCACTATAGGAGAATTCTTTTTTGAAAAATCTATTTTATTTGCAAGAAATATGTTCCAAAACATGATTGAAAAATAATATTCAAACAGAAGGTATGTTTAAAGAAGTTATGGAAAGAGATATGAATTAATGGTCAACAGGAAAAGACTACTTCAACCCAATTAGAAAATATTATAGCTACTGAGTTGGCTCATGACTGTTGATGACAGACACTAGGGAGCAATTTGATAATAGCATAGCCTACATCTTGAAAACTGTACTAGTGGCATGCATGAATGACTTCACTGAAAAGCATTTATTTTCCTGTGTAAGAACTGTATTATAAAATATTTAACTATGAAAAGTGTAAACAAACAAAACATCTAAAATTTTTGACAGGTTTAAAACAGGAGAAACACTACCTTTTAGCAAACAAAATTCTTCCTCTCATTACTTTTCTTCCATATAATTTTTCTGTCTTGTTTAAAATGTCTTTTCAACAAGAATATTATATAAAATATTAAGCCATATAAACTACAGCCTTGCTAATATTTTCATTTATGTTGCTTTTCTTTACTGATCAATCTCTTTGTTAAAGAAATCCATAGCATGGTGTCCCAGATTTCTTGGATGTTTTGTGCTACAAATTTCCTGGATTTGTTGTTTTCTTCGATCAGTGAGTTTATTCTCTATATCGTATCTTCCGTGTCAGAGATTCTTTCTTCCATCTCTTGTATTCTGTTGGTTATACTTGTCTCTGCAGTTCCTGTTGGTTTATTCATCTTTTCCATATCCAGCAATCTCTCGGTTTGTGTTTTCTTCATTGCCTCCATTTCAGTTTTCAGGTCTTGAACTGTTTCCTTCACCTGTTTGATTGATTTTTCTTGGCTTTCTAGGGTATCTTTGAGTTATTTATTCATTTCTTCTAACTTTTTGTTAGTCTTCTCATCTCTTTCTTTAAAGGAGTTTTTTCACCTATTCTTTAATGGCCTCTATTACTTTCATAATGTTACATTTAAAGTCGATTTCTTCTACTTATTCCGGATTAGGTTGCTCAGGTCTTCTTGTTGCACAATCGCTGGATTCTGGCATTGTCATGTTGCTTTTCAAGTTGATGGAAGAATTCCTGGTTTGGCGCCTGCCCATCTTTTCTCCTCCCATTGGATCAACTGGTACACGATAGAGGCCACTTGCTTGGTCTGGATGGATCTGGATCAGGGGGCCTCGCTGGCCCAAGAACCTGCCAAGCTCCTCAGGACCGTATGGGTCTGGGTCAGAAGGCTTTCTCTGGCTGGATCAGAAGCCCTCTCCGAGGGCCTGCCACACTCAAAAAATAAAAAAAATGATGCAAACCGCATGCATCTGTGTCAATTTTGAAAGCATAAATGTGCTATAATATCATATTGTGCTCAGAAATTCCTTTCAGCAGAATATAAAAAAAAGAAAGCCATAGCAAACAGTGATCTTAAAAATGCAATGGACTCCTGGAAATCTTATGAAGTCATTAATATTCTCTGTTTCTATATACCATTCCTAACAAAAAGACTAATCGGCTAATAGAAATAGGGGTTTTCAATGAAGTCCATGAAATATTAAATTATGTAGACATACATCTCATACTTAGAAAAAAATTCACATCCTGACTCTGGAAGAATACTTTGGTAAATACAATATAATTTATGAAATTTTCTTCCCATCAAACATCAGAAATGTATGATAGCTGCTATTTCCCATTTGAGACAGAGTTGAGCTCCACTCTCTATAACTCCACAGATTCTCTACTCCCTGCCAGTCTTTTTTCCAAGCAAACTGCAAAACTGACTTAGAAGCAAAGAAAAGATTTAGGTTATTAGCTGCCTATGTTATTTAGTAAGTAATAATCTCTCTGAAACTCATACATTTAAAATTAGGGTTATACTTACAAACTCTGTGGAAGCTAAATGAAATAATGCTTGGGAAAATAGACTTTAAAGTACAAAGTGCTCTTTGATGATTTGTAATTACTATTTTAATCAAAGCTACATTGATGTTACTTTAATCAATAACACATTTTTTTGTGGCTGCTGCTGTGAATTTTACCCAGCATTTTATGCATGCTTAACAATCACTTTACCCCCACCCCAAATGGCATAAAAAATAGAACCTCACCAAATGAACTTTTAAAATCCACTTATATAATTTAAACTATTTTAGATAACTTAATGATAAAATATAGATATTTCAAATACCATAAAAATATAGACTATTCTGATAATTAGCCAAGGAATATATCATAGCAAATATTTAAAGTCACTTACGTTTCTATTGCTCTAGTTAACAGTAATTTAAATATTGTTAATTGCTATGAATTTCTTGCATGTTTAATAAAACAAGACAAATATGTGCCTATTAAAAATTTTTTCCAGTATCTTTATTTAAAAATATTACATTATATTTTGACTTGTTCAACTAATGAACAATAAAATAAAAACAAGAAAAGCTTGCTTATCTTGAAAAAGTCAAAAATAGGCCCCAAAATTCATATCAGTGAGGGCTATTAACCTAATAATATAATCATTAACAATTTGATTCATTTCAGAAATGAAAAATATGTCAGGCACAAAACAAGTTAGGCAGGCACTGAACAAAGCTAAAGTGAGCAAAAAGAAAGAGTAAAACAAATTTTCTTGTCCAGAGATTACTGAGTTTATGGGTGGATTATTCGCAATTACCTTTAGTGGAGCTAGAAAATTCACTTAAAACTCTCCAAAACGTTTTGCCATTATTCAATAAGCACATCAAGATCACAACACATTGGATCACTACAAATTATCATAGAGATATTGGTGGCTTACAATAAAGTGATTTTTGACAGAAGAACAATGATTGTTATGTGTGTCTCAATACTTAAAATTTAATGTGTATTTTTTTAAACCCACTTAGGAGTTCATTAGAGGGGGCATTTATAGGCCTGGGGAAGTAAGTGGGCAGAGAGAGAGACAGCTAAATTAATGTTTATGATATACTGTTGACTCTTATGTGTACAATTAAATTTACCTAAAACACAGCACATAACTTAGTAAGTCTTTTCTTTGTTTAAAAATTAGTGAGTTCCCAGAAAATTGTAATGTTTTTAAGCAGAAGGGTTTTGTCTCACTGAAGGAAACTGTGGACAGATTAAATCAGCAAACACTGATCACTGGAGCAACTCTAACAATTTATGATAATAAAAAGAATGAATTTGCTCTTTGATTTATTACTCTCCCATACAAGTTCTATCTGTGGAAAGCAGTGTTGTTTGAGAGTCTCTTAGCCCTAGCAGACCCTTGGACTTAATCCTGTCAAACTCTTCTGCTGCCCTGTTCACTGTGTATCTGTACTCTAAACCCTTCAATATTATTTAAACAATGTTCATGGCATATTCTCCATGATGAATGAGATTCCACCTGAAGAAATCATACTCTTTCTATATCTGTGGGAAAGAATTCTATATTGACTAAAGTTGTACCACAAAAATAAAGATTTTAGTGGCAATCTCTATGTCCACTCATAATTCCAATTCTTAATCCTCTTATACTTGTAATGATTTCTTTCCCTAGGATCTTGGTGTATTTGAGGTCAGTGTTGAAGGTAGGAATCAACTCCTAAGCAAGCATTACCATTCCTATTTGGCGTTTTCCCTACAAATGTAATTTTCAAAGATAGCACAATTGATAAACTTATTAATTTTTTAAGCTATTTACTTATATATTCATTGAGGCAGCTATGAGTATGATATCTATAGCCCTAAAAATGCTTCTCAAAATAAGTATTTTGCAGGCAGAATGAATCATTGACTCATGAGAAACAGAACTGAATGCTTCTCCCAGGACAAAGTGTTATTCTCGCTGCACACCCCAGTCAGAGCAACTGTATGACCAGGTATATATTTAATGAGCAATATTTATGAGGAAAACATTTAATTTTTTCTGATCAATGAGACTCTAGAATAGAATCAAGATAGTCTATAAACCATATTGTAATGGAGGAATAAATGTGCAGTCTCTGTTTTTCCTTTGCATAGGATGGGCTGACTGGACTTAGTGTGATTTGAAAAGCCTACAGTTTTAGTAAAGGAAATTAACACAATCTTAAGTTAAGATTACCTTGGGCATTAGCTGTAACAAGAGAGTCAATTAGGGTTTGTTTGTTTTGCTTTGTTTTGTGACTTTTTTTTAGCACTGAAGGCAGACACTGTCTTCTTTCCAACCGTGGAAGACTAGAGGACATCTTATTGCAATAGAAACCCATTTTGTCTATATAGAAAGTAAATTATCTCATTGTATCCTTCATTAATTTCTCTACTGGGTGTTGCAGTTAGCATGCTTTAGCTTCTATGTTAACACTTGCGGTCTCAGCTCATGCTTCTCTATAGTGGTGATATGCCTTCTTTAAAGATCATGGACTTATAGATTCTGCTGGCTTCACAATTTTCTTCTACACCGGCTCTTAAGCACTGTCACGGCATTGAAGGCAGTTTGGGGCTCTGATGTTGAAAAAGCATGCCTTAGCCAAATAATATTTTAACTGGTGTGATCTTCTACCTTGAACACTCATACCTTGTTCACAGCAACTTCAGGCTTCCTTTGGTGGTGAAGGGTGTTTATTGGAATAACTGTTCTAAACTCCTCTGAGAATGTTCGCTTTGTATTCACAACTTGGCTAACTCTTTGTTTAAGAGTATAACATTTAATTTAGCTTTTTATATATAATCTCACTTAGTGCACTCTTTTATAGCTTACAATTTAAATTGACCAGTCTGCACTCCCCCTTTAACTTAGACAACCACCGACCACAATAGAATTATTGACTTAATTTCAACATTATTTGTATCAGGGACTGAGAAATCCATAATGAAGGAAAGGGAAAATGGCCAATTAAATAAAAAGAAAAAAACACCCATTTATCAAGTTTATCTGTTTATCAGCATATTCCCCAGTGCCTCCCTATAGTTATAATAATAACATCAAAAACCATTGACCACAAAAAAGCAAGAAATATTTGATAGTAATGAAAATGTTTTAAATACTTTGAGAACTACTGAAGTGTTGTGGAGACAAAAAGAGAATAGATACTACTCAACAGTGAAGGAAACAGATGTGACTGGGGCAGAGTTTTCACAGGACTTAAATTCCTAAAAGACAAAAAAAGAAAGAAAATAAACAAAAAGAAAATTTTGTAATGCACAAAAGTTGAAGCATAGCAAACTCATATGCAGAGCTATCAATGAGATACCAGTCAAGAGTTCTCACTCTATCATATCTCACTATGAGAACTGGGGTAGATTCAGTAAGTGATAGGTTGTACAGAGAGGGGAGTCACGAGGTCTGAAACTACAGGTCTCAGAAACAATAGGTCTTGGAGTCTGGAAGTAACTACCGGGATGAATTCCCTCCTGCAATCCAGCACAGTTTTGAAACTTATCTGCTGAGCAGAAAGAGGTTCTCTATGTGAAGCTGCTGTTGGAGTTTAGAAGCTGTCTAAAGTGAGATTCCTTTTTGGGGCGGAATCCTCAGACCAGGGAACCACTGACACGTGCATCCCCAGTGAGCCTTGAATGCATACATCCATTTCTTCCTCTTCCATCAGGATCTACAGTACCTTTCCTGCACTGTCCCACAAGTTTGAATTTATGGGAAACTAGAGGTAAACTGATTTTCTGAATGTGGTCATCTAAATATAATCAAAAATAGGATTCTTTCATGTTTGTTCTAGCTTTATGTCTTTTTATAAGCCTAATTACATCTCCAGGACTTGTGTCTAAATATTACATTCACATTTCATATTTAGCCATTTCATATTTCATAAAAGAGATGAAATTTAAACACATTGATCCTTTCGGAGTTATGAAAATAACATGTAAATAATAACATAGTTTTCATAGACTCACTTAGTTCAAATTAGATTTGTACTCAAGATAACTAAAAACACAATTCAAAATAGTGAAATGTAGTTTATTCATTCCAGAAATAGCATTTAACTGTTACAAAAAGAGAACTACTGGTTCCTGCAGTACTTGCTTGAAAATACTATATTCAGTGTACAGATCTAACTCTTAGGTACATTCTTGCCATGTTTTTAGTTACATAAAATAAATTCATGGGAAAAAGTAGACTAGGAGATATGAGGGATTATATACAAAAAGGGGTCTGTATCTGCATAATGATGAAAGGTTTTGCAGTTTGGGAATGTTTTAGAGCCCAGACTATTGTTATCTTCAAGCAGTGAATACTATCTTATGTAACTTAAAAACTATAACATATTTAAGAAAACTTGGTAACTCTAAACTCTGCCTTTGTTTCAGAGGTGTAATAGGAAACATTTAAAAATACTAAAAATGCCCAACAAATAAAAATATGGCAATCAGTATCACTAAAATGACTGTTTTAAGGACACTAAAATCATTGTAAGTTTTTTAGACACAAATTTTTTAAGAACACAAAATACTTGTAAGGCAATTGAACCATATTATTAGATGAGCAGATAAGTGGATCTTAGATGTTATAGCCACAAAGATATTATGGAGATGCTAATTACTTTGATTTAGACTTTATGTATTATGTAAATAGATTGAAAAATAATATTGTCCCTATTAAGTATGAACTGTAATAAGTAGGAAGAAAATGATTCTGGGTAAAAGGCTTTAAATCTGTCTAGCCATTTCAGTGTGCTTTCTAAAGTTCTTTTTGTGCATGTGATAATATCATGATGAGAAACGAACATAAAAACATTGGAGGGAAGAAGGAAAGAAGGGAGGGAGGAATGAAGACAGCTATGCAGGGAGGTGGAAGGAAAGGGAAGAAGGAAAGGTGGATCCCTGTGTCCTTCTTTGGAGATGTTAGCCTGTTAAGTTCATGTCTCACACTCTTTTCTGAATTAAGTGTTGGTGCTCTGACATATACAAATGTCAGAAAGTTTTTACTTTGATGATATATTGAATCCAGAGTCCTTGTAATAGGACTAGTATCTCCTAAAAGATGAGAATATACTAGAATCTATCTTCTTACTAAGATATGTAAGAACCCAATCATCTGAAATGTAGAAAAGCACCAGTCAGTGAAAGAAATCAGATGACACATTCTCAAGACACCAACACACGGTCTAGTAATTTACCTTAAGATGGGGCAGGATACCCTGCCCTATGGGAAGCCCAAGGCCCTCCCCGCTCCATCTCGGTCTAAGAAGACGTGCATCCATATAGAATAAGTTACCTTCATCTCAGTGGTTACAATGCCACATTCAGTGAAAATGTGTTGTGTTACCTTTTGCATGTATGTTAACAAGTTTCTATTTACCCCACATAATGCATGTACAACAGACCAGAGGATGATTCCATGCACGTCTCATTTGCTAAGAGTTTATTAATGCTATTAAATACAGTATGAGAAGTGAATTGCTTACAGGTTCATGGGTGAGTCACAGGCAAATATATCACTGTGAAGTCAACTCCAACATGGCCAGTGACTTGTGAGAGAAGAATCCCTGATGTTCCCTGAAAAAATTCACATCAAGTTCCAAGTGTAGTTATCTTCTCCCCCAGCAATGACTTGCAGCTTTGTTTAGGTTTTTTTTTCTCTTATACACTTAAGGAGGACCTTTATGAATATTGTAACTTTCTCAGCCCTGGTTCTTGTTTCACCAGTAAGCATTATGAAAATCCCTCTAGGGAATAATGTTTCCATTTGGACAAATATCTACGTAACACTAAACCTATCCCTTACTTTCCATCTTCTCTCCATGTCCTCTTCAATGCTATATCTTGTATTTTGGAGGAGGTGACAAAATATCCAATTATTTGTTTTCCATGTATAACTGAGCATTGAACCACAGCAAGACTCTCCACATGGTAGTTCATAAACTGCTACTCATTAGCACGGAGAAAATTCTTCTGGATGGCAGTTTGAATGAGGAATGCCACTCAAAGGATATCTCTGTTTACGTGCTTGAATGATCTAAAGCATCTCCACGCTTCCAATGTTCTCTCCTTACATTCTGTGTGTAGTTGGAGATGTGACTGATCTCTTGCTTTTTGAACGCTTAGAAATTACACTTGCTTATGAAAATCACAGTTTCAGATATGGTCCAGCTAGAGAGTAAGGTTCTGCCTCACAATAATAGTACAACAATGATATATGGTATAGCTCAATAGTAGGATGCTGACCTATCTTGTGCAGGAACGTAGTTCAATTCCCAACCCCCTCCCCCTCTTTCTCTCTTTCCCCTCTCCCAAGCATACACACACACACACACACACACACACATGACTGAATGACTAATTGCTCTCTGGGTTAACGCAGCAGCTGGATGTTTTCTGGGTCCTAGTTCAGTGTCATCTTAACTAACATATTTAACTAACATGCTGGGTTATGAGTAAAATCAGTAACTTAGCCACAAATATAACTATTTTTGCAGTTCTCTTTTTGAGTTTTGCAAAATTAAAATTTGACATTGCTTTCAGGTTTTGCTTAGCATTCAGAATAATTATATGATGAATTATCTGATCTTTCCATTTGGTTTTGCTATCTTTGGCTTCTTTTTCCCACTGTCAATGTTGTTCCAAGATATTGTCCTGATAAGAGGCAGGTCTAGGGAGTAATTCAACTTTTATTATAATATATTGATATAATTAATTTATTGTTTACTTCCTCTTAATCTCTTACTATATCTATATTCTTAATTAAACTTTACCAAAGATATACATATAGGAATAACCATATTCGATATCTGCTGTGTATCATCCAAGATTTCAATCAATTAATGTGGTGTATTGGGAAAATTATCTGTAGACAAGGTGAGAGTCCTTACCATATTTTTAATTACATGAATGAAACTTGGTTAGAGAATAGATTCTTGAATCTTCAATATATTAATTTATTTTCTGGTAACTCCTTTTATTTTCTTCCTATTTTCCGTTTCATAACATCACAGAATTTTTTCTTATTATTATAGAGTTAGATGTCAAAAAAGTCTTATTGATTGAGAAAATAATTTGTGGTTATGTGAAATTTAAAATTTTAAAAATGATCAGTATCTGTTTGATTTAAATGAGTCAGAGAAAAATCTAATGCCTGCTTTATTACTAAATTATACATGGGTATGTACACAGTGTTAAAGAAAAATACATTTAGAACACTCAAGGAAAGGAAAGGTTGGTAATGTTAGCAGGCCAGTTGAACCAGGAGAAAGTTGAACTGCAAGTGGCAGGGAGCCATTTATATCAAAGAGGACCTTGTGTTTGTCTTCATTGCCAAGCATGAAAAAGATTACAACTTGAGGAAGTACCAACCCCAGGTCCAGTCTCAGGTGTTTTTGTAGAGATGTGAGGGTCATCTCACTGTGGAGGGAAACCACAACCAAAAGGTTCTTGTGGAATCTGGTTCTCAGAGAAGGAGCATTGTTGGGAGAGAACTGGCTGTAGAAAAAACATGGTATGGAGTCAGAGTGGAGTAGAGCAATCTCATGGATGACCTGAAGCAAACCTCTGTCTGAGACTTCAGCCTGTAAAAAGCAGGCATTTAAAAAGTAAATATCACAAAGAATATGACTTGTCAGGGGTTCAGGTACAGGGATGCACCAGTGCTCACAGAGAAACAGATTGTGAAAAGACACTTTCCTGATAAGCCTGCTGTTTTTTGGAAATGGCCCAGGCATTTTCAGAGCAACCGCAGGGAAACTCAATGTCAGGAGTCCCAGGGCTAATCAGACAGCTTTTTGTGCCTTTTAGATGACTTGCTAAGGTGATTTGAATAAGACCCCACATTGTGCCTTGTATTTTTTATTGTGAAGTCTTAGGATTTCTTTCTCTGAGGTTATGCTCACTAAGCCAAGAAAATTTATATGGTCACTCCTCCAACCTAAGTAGATTGTAAATGCTTTCCAAGTTTATTAATGGGAAAGAGTTGAGACAAATTTAGCAGTTTGGCTTCATACGGATATAGGAAAATCAATACGGTTGTAAATATTATCATCTTAAATCCAAAAGAAATAGAAATTGGATACCATAGGTGCGCACTAATGGCTTTATGTCAGACTTGTGATTTTAATTCATATGAATTTTATGAAAATGAATCCTTCCCATAAGTAATAATGGATAATAAAATGATGTGAAGAATATTATATCATCTACGTTTTTATTGCTTTGAAATATACAATTTCTCAAAGTAGCTTAAAGAAGAAAAGGTGTATTTTGCTATTATGATTCCCTAGGGGACTCCATAATGGCAGAGAGGCAAGTCAGTAGGTGACAGATCAGGAAGCAGATAGACCACATCTCAACCACACCTAAATTGTAGAAACAGTGAGAAATGAACATGGGGCAAAGCTCTAAATCCTTAAACCTGACCCTAGTAGTGAACTCCCTTTAGCAAGGCTATAAACTAGGAACCAAGAGTATAATATGTGACTCTATGGGGAGGGGGCATTACTTATTCAATCACATCTGAAAGCAAAGCAGAAACTTGACATTAGAGTAAATAAAATCACACTTGAGAGTTCTCCAACATATGCTTGCACCCACTATCAATTTGCTATACCATTGGTTTCATTCAAGTAGTGTGTAGCCATATGTCAACAGGTTTAACTCTTATAGGTACATTTTGAAAATGGTTTCACATATGTCATTTTAGGATGGGGCAGAAAAGTATAAATTCATAATCCAATCAAATAATGTACTTAGAAAATGAGTAAAGAATGAGGTTTCCAATACAAAAACACAATCATGTCAAGAAAGCAATCAAAAAAAGAGACTATATTACTAAAGAATGTGTGACAATTCCACATAGGAAAATACAAATTATTAGCACAAAGTTTTGTGGAGTTTTGAAAGTCTCCTTAACCTGGAAGAATGGATTGATAAGGTCTACAGTGGATTATTACTATTACAGCATATAAGAACCAAAAATCAAGACATAAGGGAACCTGGAAGCCTGCTTATGTACTTGCATATACCCATAACCCATCATTCTTCTACAAAAGCAACTCTTTTGAAAAGTTGAACTATACACAAAATCAAGAGAGTATCTAGTTTATAATGACAATACATAGACATTTGTTTTCATTTGAGAACAAAAAGGAACTAGAATAAATAGATATTAATACGTTTTAATCTTCCTATGTATAGGTGCATGTGAAGCTGCCCTCTCAATTTTGTTTTGATTCTCCAATCCTCTGTGAATTTGTTTTCCATCTCCAACATGTTATGGAACTTAAGCTGGCAGATAGACAGTGCTTTATCTGGGGTTGTAGAAAGACAAGAATCATATTCAAGTCTATCTGATTTATAAGTGACTCCATCTGTGCATATTAATGGAAAATGAAGAAGAGTCATGGTAAAATCTGATGACTTCCAAAGCTTGGAAAATATTATCAAAAAGAAAGTAAATATGAAGATGATTTAAGGAAATCCGAATCTTATATATGATAAAGAATGTACTGACATGATCAACAAAGTTAAGAGGGACTTGTGACGACAGAACAGATTAGTGCTTCCATGTAAGTATGTGTTTCCCTGAGTACCACAGGTCCTTTCAATTGACCCATTCTTTAATATCCATTTTGAAATTAATTAAAATTCAAAACTTTCTCATTTGCCTTAAAAGTTTACTGAGAGTAGATCTATGGTTATACTAGATTATATTGCAAAGAACACTTAAATAATTTAGTTTAATATTTGGACTTTGTAAAATTAGTTTCTTCCTTGTAAAGGTATTCACAAACACACACAATATCAGGATATAAAAAGGGATGATTGTGGTATTCCTGATAATTAACTAATCGAGCAATTGCTTCTCATACACATTACATAATCATGCACATTTGATACCAATTAGATCTGCATGAAAATAAAACATATATACCACATAATATAAAATTATATCCATTTTCTTTGCAATAACCTTTTTACTTCTTTATATTATGTCACATACTGCAATGCATCATTCAAAGCTTTCAAGATGCCTTGAAGGCAGGTGCTATTACTTTTTCACATAAGAGAAAACAGTGGTTTGAAGAGATGAATTAATATGTCCAAGTTCATGCAATTACTGAAAGGGGAAATGTGACAACTCTTCTGGAAACTCGGAGACAAATATATTGGTATCAGGCTTAAGTTTATTTCATATATATATATATATATATATATATATATATGTATACACACATATATATACATATATATATTATGGAGAGACAAACAATTTCAAATACTTCTAAAAAAGTTTATAAAAATAAGAGTGTCATATTCATTTGAACTTCAAAACAGCTGAGGGAATTATATAAGACATTTTATTATTAAAATACATCCATTATTGCAAATGTTTTCAGTTAAGAAAATTAGAAAGCTAAAGTGAATAATATTTTCATTGTTTCAAATCAATTACACATTAATAATTTCTATTATAAATATTCAACATTTTATTGCTAATGTAAAAGTTATATCATTGATGTTGTTTAATTTTTAATTAAATGTCACAATTTTATTTTGGTTTAAATAGTAAGATTAGGTGGAAATTATAAACTAATGCATGTTGGAGAAAATATTTATTCTATGGTCTAGTGCTACTAAGAGTCTCCTTTGAATCTAATGAGGAGTATTTACTTTTTGTAAAGCTGATTTTTATACATATAACACAAGGGTGTGTGTACTGCTGGCAAGGCATGGTGGCTAGAAGGGAAAGAAAAAAACTTCCAGCTTCCAATACTGGTTGGCTGAGTTCAGTTCCACGAAATCTGGACAAACCTGTCTGTAAAACATTAAAGTCTATAGTAATGCAATTTTTTCTGTAACTACTCTGATTTTCCATTATAACTGTCAAATACCCAACCCTAAAATGAACATGAAACCCTCCTTTCAAGTTTTAAGTTTCTTTGTAGAAGAGGAGAGAAAGAGTCTAAGAGACAGAGGTAGTAGATGCCTACAATGACATAGTGCCTTCTGGTCACAATAGGGAATATTTAAATATGAATTCATGGGGATTGTGACAGCACAGAAAGACCTGCATAAATCCAAGCCAGATGGGAGTCTCTCTAAGCAAGGAGCTATGGGCTTCCAGAAGGAGATCTGGTTTTCTCTAAGCGTAACACCTAGTAAATCAAAAACAATTGTATTTGGAAAGTACAAATTGGTCTTGTTAAGTTTTTTAAAAGGACAAAATTTAGATGGATAAGAAAGAGGGGTGCAGATGGGACCAGATGGTGCATGAGGGGTGTGCCTTTGACCAAATACATTTCATGAAAGTCTCAAAGAACTAACAACAGACTTTTAAAGATGTGATAAAACACTACAAATCAGAATACATTGCTATCATTTTAAGATGACAGTTCTGAGAGCCTTTTAGAGTAACTAGTTAACTACCTGAGAGGAAGATACAGCAAATTTTACACAAGTTGTACACAGAAATATACAAAATTTAATATTTTAAATATTACACATACATATATGTATGTGTATATGTATATATATATATATTGTTTAATCTTTACAAATTCATTTATTTGAGTTTAAATTTTACTGATCCTAACATTCTAATTTTTAAAATATTTTCAGTAGATGGCATAACTAACATGTCATTAAGTTATTTATATTTTATAATCATTAATTAGATGTGACTGGTAGCAGTTGTAAGTTCAAAATGCTATTATTGAGCACCACAAGGAAGAGCAGCCAGCTATGTCTGAGTGCTTGGGACTTTGCCATTAAGGTGACATCTGCATGTTTCTCTGAGTTTCTGTAGAGTGATATCCAGAGCACCAGTTATCTAACTGCCTGCCTGATAACCAACCATACTTGAAGAACTTTTTAAAAAATATGTCTCCAGAATTCTTAGTCTGATTATATAGCTGAACAAAGACAGTTGTTCCCCCAGCCCCACCCTGAAATTTTAGCAAAGAAGGCAAGCTCCCATCTAGGTTTCAATCCTGGGCATTGAACATCATTTTCACCTTGCTTACCACTGCTCCCATTGAGAAAGCCTTAATACTCTGTTCCCCTTCTGCTTTCTTATGTCATAATTATTCACCTTTCATTACTTCAACATTCTAGGTTCTTATTTTGATGTACAATATTATTCCTGTAAGAGTTTTCTTTACATACAATGTGAGCATGCTCTCATCTTTCATAATTCAAGAAGTGGTCCCTTAGGGAGAAATGCTTGGCCTACACAATGAAGGTTAATTACCTTCTTCCTACAGAACCATTATTCTGTCTCATAACATCCTGAATGCCCTCTCCAGCAATTATTAGAGCTCGGTTAAATTATAAAATAATATGTTCAGTTGACAGTTTGCCAATGTGTACAAAAAATGCAAGAAGAAGCTCCTCAAATAATAGATGCATAAATATACTTACATTTATCTTAGGTATATACTACATATTCACATTTATGTTATAGCTATTCTTAAACATATTTTAACTAAAATTGCACACTTATGTTTGTATACATATATAACTGTATAGTTCTGCTTTTCTGAAGAATTCAGACTAATATTATTGCCGTGTCAAAAATTTGGCTGATTTTTTTGAGATTTATGTAGGGCAAACAGATTTGGCTTAGATCATGAAAGTTTGTGGAGCAGGTACTCTTTTTCACAATAAAAGAAAATAAAAAAAATAAGTATGTCTTTTCCTTATCTCAATATAAAGTAGAAAAATTTGGGCATCTTTTTCAGATTTCATTAGCTGTGCTGTTCCCATTCTATAAGCCAACTGGGACAGCAACAAAAATTGCCTAACTGTGAATCCCCAGTCCTCTGAAACAGCACTGTCAACATTGTATATGCTCATTCTCACACAATATGATCTAGCCTCAAACACTGGTTTCCATGGCAAACAGCTTTATTTAATTAGCTTACAAACCCAAAGCACAAACTAATTTACCACAGGAGTAGCATCTGTCTATCAAGTGAAAATTTAATATAATCTGTGAACTGGTTTTTAAAGTACTGGGATATTTACTAAATTTATAAAATGAATAGAGGCAGAGTTATGCATATATAGTATATTATTTATAGAATCCTAATAATTCTGTAATCATTTTGAAATACTTAGAATACATTTTTAGATGTAAGAAAAGGTGACAATGACTTTATAAGAGGGAATTTATCTAGACTCATAGGAAAATATTAAAGTACCAGTACTAAACTTTCATTTATTTGTCATCCCTTGTAGAGAACAGAACGATAAATGAATTCAATGCACAAATAAGGATTTAAGGCTCAGTGAAGTTGAAGTTTCTTATGCAATGTGACACAACTGTCAATGCAGAAGCGGTGGACAAAGGATGACTTTCTCCCCCAAAAGCTGGAGATGACACCCAATTGTTGAGTTCCAGTTCTAAGAACCTTCAGCAATGTCAGTGGCAGCCTGGTGGAAGTGCAAGACCAACCTTCGGAGTGAATGTTTGCATTGTATCAGAGTCAATTTTCAGTCGTGTCATTTTCACTGACTTTAAATTAGCTAGTGAGCTGTTCACATAGCCTGACATCTTGTGTGCCACATCAGTTTTTTTACTTATTAGATTTGTGGACATTTTATTATTCAGTTTTGATGTGGGACTTCCCTCTGTATGATGTGATTAACATTAATGAATAAAAAAAA
>JAQHUG010000046.1:1509089-1525886 GCA_028555095.1 Dicrostonyx torquatus | reverse complement strand
TGGCTGCCAGTGGGGGCAGACTGAGAAGCCATCTATAATGGCACTGGGACCTATCTCTTCTGTATGCATTGGCTTTCTGGGAACCTAGTCTATTTGGATGCACACCTTCCCGGGCCAGGATGGAGAGGGGAGGGCCTTGGACTTCCCACAGGGCAGGATACCCTGCCCCTCTTATGGAAGCAAGGGGAGGGAGGAGGGATAGTGGGAGAATGGGAGTGGACTGGGAGAGTGGGAGGAAATGTAAATTTTTTGAATGAAAAATAAAAGAATATGAAAAAAGTATATAGCCCTGAGTGAAACTATGACATTGTGAAGTGACTGGAAGGTCTTTTTGAGAATTATCTAAATGTTACAATATCTAACTACCAAAAATTATTCCTAAAAAGAAAAATCTCAGAACATTGTTTCCTCTAAGTAGAGTCAATACAAATGAGCCTTTTGTTCCCTGGACAGGAACAACCCCTTCAGGAATAGCTGCCTGCCCAAGATATTAGGAAAATAATATAATGTCGATTTCAAAAGGAAATTACAAAATGGTAATTTTGTTCCTTGCTTACTCCATCCTAGAGTGCTTCACTTAAATCTCTAATAAATTCTACTCCCTACACTGTTCTGTATGTCTTCTCTAGTTCCACTGATGAAGATTACACAGTCAAGAAAACTGAGAGTGGGTTCCAGAAACTGTTTGATGTGCAGACTAAATTTTGTAATTCCCAATACTTTGCAGGACATTCTTCTTGTCTTTGGAGACAGTGAGAGCTGAAAAGGGTGGTACTAGGTTGCATAGCTTAGAATCTAGGTGTGGACTTGTGTGCTTGCAGCAACAGATGAGACATGCTTTGTTTAAATTTAGTGATTTTCCATTTAACTGTGGCTTGCATTACAGAGGGTGAGCTAGAGAGACATAGCAATGTATTTATTTCATATATACTTATACTACATTTGCAATGTAACACTATGAAATAGCAAATGGAAAATGAGATGTAATACAAGAATAAATGAAAGTATTTGGGGGACAATGACTTTTTGTTCTGTTTTGTATTTTGCCTTAGAAAAGGAATTGTTTGTCCCCAAACAGATCCCTCATAAATTCTGTGTGTTAGTGTCTCCTTTAGTGTGTGAGCCATGGTACATCAAAAATCACAAAGCTCGGGGATTATAAAATAATAACCAAATGATTTGATGGAGTATTTGCTTTGCCATGCAAATAAAAAATACAACAAAAGGGCTTAAATCTGCCAAATGCCTCTGAGAGCGAGCATAATTCACTATTTGTATCATAGATTTAGAGTGCAGCATCTGTTAGATAAGTAGTTCCAATCTCATAAAGAATTCACTAGTAATGATACTGTTCTCTTTCTGAAGGACTCTGCCAGAGAACTGAATCAACAGAATAACCAAGTGCCTGACATTTTAAGAAAATATTTTAATCAAATAAATTAAAATGGTTATTAATACACTTTATATTTAATAAGACTATTAATCTCTCAGGCTCAGAGCATAAAGGAAATAACTTCAATTAGGTAATAATATGTAAGAGAGCATTCATGTGTCATCTAATTTTATAGCTTTATTGTCCTCAGAATTTAAATTTAATTTAAAGATAAGAAACTGTGGCTCACTCTCATACAATAATTTCTCCAGAGGCACTCCAGTGTCACATAGGAAAAAGAACTAAAAAAAAAATTAAAAACCATTAAAACAAATCTACCTCCATGCTGCAAATACCCACTCCTCGTTACTTTTTCCAATAAAGATCAATATTAATCTATCAGTCAATAGGCAAACAATTCAAATTAAATAAAACTGCAAGTCAGAAAACCATAAAAATGCATTCTACTAAAAGGACTGTTATTTTATTTCAAGGTTTTCATATTTGTTTTAATCAAATGAAAATGAAGAATCCCAGAGTTCTAGGAAAAAAAAGTTGCTGCTCAAAAATGATTTGGTTTAAAGGAAGTAAAACTAATTTTACATACAAGTACTCATTACTCTTTTATTAGGCATTGTATATAAAACAAATCAAAAGTGAAGGTGCCTTTGAGTGGGTATGCAGATGCAAATTACAGCATTGTTGTGATGATGCATTACTTCAAGTAAGAAATGATGCATGTACCTGTTCGATTTAAGGAATTCTAGAGGGAAACCAGCACAAAACAAATACTACACTGTGTGAAAGTACCATGCTCATACTGTAGACCGAAATGAGAGTTTATGGCAAACACCTTGAGTGTTTGTTTCTAACAGGAAGAGCCAGTACGGCTCATCTCTTGATGAACATTTTTGTTAAAAATGACTTGTTAGTTTTAACTTCCTATGAAACTGAATAATAAAGCCACTTCACCTGTGCAAATTAAAAATCTCATATTGACTTACTGTATGAGCTGAGCATCATTTCAAGAGGAAGTGCATATCTAAACAGGAATGACCTTGGAAGTGAAAATTAAAATTTCACTATGTGATCTGGATGTGACAATACCACTGATTTCCAAGAGTCAGAAAATAAATGTGATGTCAGCTTGTAAGTTAATGCATTTTTTCATAGGCAGTCAAGTATTAGGAAATAAACCTGATTCATCACATAGTGGCAGAGAAACAATCACCTGGCCTTCTTCTCCACCTTCATTGATAAAAAAAATTGTGCATCTTTTATGCCCCTCCTTATTATCTCTGCAGCCCTCTATCTTCATCTGATTCAGCCAGAAAACTCTTTGGTCTGCTCCATTGGCTGTCTGGGAGCTATGCCACAAACAGGTCTCCTGCAACTGTAGCTCAGTGAGTGACAAAGTGTCCAGTATTTCCTTCGTGTCAAGATGTGTTTATAGATAACTTCTTAGCCCAGAAGTTGTTAGACTGGCTTTACATTCGTTTAGATAACTAAATGTATACAAAGTGTTCTCTAAAGATTTTAATAAAAATTGAACACTAAATAAATTGTTTTAGTTTTGTTTATAGTATGTTGGAAAATTGTTTTTGTAACCGCAGATATTTTTGGATATTGGTATATAAAATATATTGTGTCTGAATTTTCTTCAAAATAACTCTTGTAGCTATTGTCTCATTTCAAATAAAATATTCCATGCATAAAAACATACTACACATTTAACACACATGATAGTCTTATATTTTTGTTTGTATTGGTGTAAATATGTTAATAAATAACATGCAATTATACTATTAATGGGATGCATAGAGTCATGCTGGGCTTGAGCCTTGCTTTATCCCAGCATGGTCAGGCTATTGAGACAAAACCAGGGAGAGGACGTGGGGCAATCACTGTAAGGGCCAAAGAAAGATTCTTTTTATTTGTGCTCAACTATATATATATTGTTAAAAGAAAAATTTACATTTGCTCCCCTTGTTCCCGGCCCTCCCGCTCCCCCACTACCACACCACCCTCCCCCTGCTTCCTAAGATGGTGCAGGATCCCCTGCCCTATGGGAAGCCCAAGGCCCTCCCCCCTCCATCTCGGTCTAAGAAGATGTGCATTCATATAGAATAAGTTCCCAAATAGCCAATACATGCAGAAGAGATAGGTCCCAGTGCCATTATCGTTGGCTTCTCAGTCAGTCCCCACTGGCAGTTACATTCATAGAGTCCAGTTAGGTCATATGCTCATTCAGTCTTGGTCCAGCTGGATTTGATGAGCTCCCAATAGATCGAGCACACTGTCTCTGTTCGTGGGCCAGTCCCTCATGGTCCTGACATCCTTGCTCATTTTCTCCCTCCTTCTGCTCTTCCACTGGACCTTGGTAGCTCGATCCCTTGCTCTGCTGTGAATGTGGGTCTCTGGTTCTATCTCCATCCATCATGCGAAATTTATATGGTGACGATTAAGATATTCAACAAAGTAACTATGGGACAAATTCAGTTCAGGCACCCATTCCTCTGCTGCCCAAGTACCTAGCTGGGACATCCCTATGAATGCCTGGGATCCCCTCAAGAGATAAGTCCCTTGCAAATCTTAAAAAGACTCCCGTTAATGTAGATATCTTATTCCCTTCTCCAATAACCACCCTTCCTCCATCTGCACCCTCCCACAACCCCAGGCTCTGAGGGGTGGTGAGTACAAAGGGAAGGAGCACCCAGGAGCCTGTGTCAGTGAAAAACTCCTTTATTGGAATGTGGTAAGGGGCTTTTTAATTTGAAATTTGTTGAGCTCTACATTTTCTCTTCTCTCCACCTTGCCTCTCCCCTCCCCTTCAACCCTCTCCTAAGGTCACCATTTTCCCAATTTACTCAGGAGATCTTATCTTTTTCTACTACCCATATAGTTGGGATCTCTGTATGTCTCTCATAGGGTCCTCATTGTTGTCTAGGTTCCCTGGGATTGTGATTTGTGAACTGGTTTTCTTTGCTTTATGTTTAAACACCACTTATGAGTGAGTACATGTGATAATTGTCTTTCTGGGTCTGGGTTACCTCACTCAAAATGATATTTTCTCTCTCCATCCATTGTGGAAGGGACTTTTCTACCCTAGGAAGAATGGTCAGTTAGATTTATTTGGTGAAATGTCATTGGCTGAGGCAAGAGATATCTAGGGCACTTCATTTGCATACTCAGAGGCAACAGAAGCCAGGGGAAGAAACCTTTTGAGGTCATATAGGAAGTCCCAGGCTGAACTTCCTATATGTTTAGGCAGTCATTTAAGCATCAACCTGTCCCTGTAGCTTTGGAGATGTGTAAGCTTATCAGTTTCTGTGTACATCAGGGTATGTCTGAATCTAGAGAAGCCTAACTGTTGGGTTTACTGCCACCTGCACAAAGTAGGAGGAACAAATTCATGCTGCTTTCAGGATGAGAAAGTCCACAAATTTCATCACGCTTTGATCCCTTATTCCCTTCAGCCAGTCCCACAAAGCCCTCCCCCCAATTCAACCTGTATATATATATATATATATATATATATATATATATATATATATATATAAACAGAGAGAAAGAGAGGAGGTATCATCATAATCAGAGGTTTCCATTTGTGGTATGGTCTGGTGTTGAACCAGGATCTTATTAGAGGCAATCCTTGTGTAGGAATTGATTAAGACAGGGAACTATGACTAGAAAGGTCCCAGTACTAGGGTGGGGATCAAGGAGGGAAAGGAGCCAAGCAATTAGAGGATTTGAATAGCAAGGCCTAGGGTTGTAGCAGATCTTTGTGTATTTTATTCCACCAGCTCAGACTCGTTAACATGAAAGCAACATTCTTCCTCCCGTATAACTCAAATTTCCCCTTGTTTCGAAATTATTAGATATAAGGCATTGATTTATTTGTAGGACAATGCACAATAGGGTGGTTATCCATAGTAACCGGTCAAGTTCCCCAAGTTCATAAAGGTGAATCTGTGGGATGATCAGTACGGGGTGCGAAACCTGCAAAGGATGAGTTAATACAATGGCAGAAGGTTCCTTGAAACCAGGAAGGGCAGGGGAGCTAGCAGAGATTGTTTTTAGCAACAGTGATGTTTGAAGAGCACCTGGGATGGGATTTAGAAGAGGGCCCCACAAGCCAGGGGGAAGGTATGAGTCAAAAAGGAGAAACATGGTGCTTTCAAAGAAAATGGAGTATTGAAGAATTATCTTATAAGGAGACATTAGAGCAGCAGTAAGCAATGGCCAAGAGAGGGAAGCACAAAAAACAAACAAAAAAAAATTGAGAGGCTTTAGGGTGGGAAATGAGGGGCAGCAGGTCAACAACATGTAGAATACACTGTAGCCAGGCTAGACTGAGCATTCCCCTCTTAGCCGTGTCTCCTGATTAAACATGTTTTTTTTTTATATCTGCTTCCATCAATTGCTGTTTGAGGGTTCTATGACGCCAATTATGGTAGCCATCATTCTGATTACAGGGAAAGGCAATTTAGGTCTCCTCTTCACTGTTGTCTAGAGTCTTAGCTGGGTATGGAATGGACGCTTAAAAGAATTCAGAAATCGATGGTTATTTGTTTAGGAGTAAACTCACAAATCAGAATCCTCTGCTGGAACTGAAATCCGCAACAGGAACAGAGAAAGAGTCCTGAAAAGAGGCCAGATGCAGGCTCTGCATCAGCATATATAGTATAAGAGGAGATGCCCCAGAGTATAAGTAACCGCTAGCTGTAAGACTTCCTACAGCTCTTTCCCTTTTGTTTAAATAATAGAGTTTTAAGCCTAATACAAAATTATTATTGTATATTATATTAAAATTAATATACAATAATAACAAATACATTCAATGATTTTCCTATCCTAACTAGTTTTAGTCTTCTATAATAAATAACTTGGCCATGAGAGGAAAGTAACCTGAGTCATCCTTGTGGACTCCTGGGAATTTCCCTAGTGCCATGCTTCTCATTAGCCCTTTAATGGTTCCCTCAATCAAGATAGTTTTTTCTCTCCCTCGGTGTCTATTCCCCTTCCTGAGCATCCCATTATCTCATGTTTCCCCCCCAACCTCTTCTCCCTTCCCCCTCCCTTTCCATACCTCCCATTCCCCCCTCCCAATTATTATAGGTGTTCTTGTCTGTTTTCCCTTCCCATGAGGATGCTTGTATATCTCTCTTAGGGTTCTCCTTGTTACCTAGCTTCTCTGAGATCATGGATAATAGGATGTTTGTCCTTTGCTTTAGATCTAATTCCACTTATGAGTGATTGCATACCACATTTGCTTCACTTGGTATGGGTTACCTCACCCAGGGTTTTTTTGTCCTAGTTCAATATACCCTTCAACTAGCAACTGATAAAAGTTGATACAGAGATATACAGTGAAGAACTGGGCCAAGTTAATAGAGACCAGTTCAGAAGAGGAGCTGATAATATGTACAAAGGGATCAAAACCATTATGGTGATAACCACAGAAACAGCTTTATTACAGAGCTACAGTAATGAAAACAGCTTGATATTAGCATAAAAACAGAGAGGATAACCAATGCAATTGAATCGAAAACCCAGATATTAATTAACACACCTATGGACGTCTGATTTTTGACAAAGAGTCTAAAATTATATAATAGAAAAAAAAGAGAGCATTTTCAACAAATGCTGCTGGCATAACTAGATGTCAACATGTAGAAGAATGAAAATTGATCCATATCTATTCCCATACACAAAATCAAGTCCAAATGAATTAAAGGCCTTAATATAAATCAGACTACACTGAACTTCATAGAAAATGGGAAATAGCCTTCATTGCATGGGCACAAGAGACCATTTCCTAAATTTTTAAAATTTAAAATATTAACCAAGATACAATTTTGTGAAGAATACCATCTAGAAACTCACCAGCTGGATGGCTTCAAAATAAGTATTGTCAAGGATTATATGAACAAAATAATTGGTTCTTCATACTCTTTTGTTTGTAGTTATTTTCCAAGAATTACAACTTCCAGCTTCCAGGAAGTTACCTTGTCTGTGGGCAGGTAGAGATCACAGGCTAATTTTAGGTCTAACATCCTCCCCTGAAATTGTATCCTGGATGAAAACCTTGACTCTCTGATATTTAATTTTGGATCCAATAACCATCAGAAGCTTAAGGGTACCCAAACAGGAATTATTATTTAGTTATTATATCAGAATATGTCAGAACTAATAGCAATTAACAGAAATCCGAAGAGTCAAAGGCCCTATGATGGATAATATCTCATTGTTCTGCATAAAGCAAGCCAAGTGTTCTATCTTATTTTAGAATTCTTTTATTTTATGTATCTACATGCTAATAAATCTGAGCCCACTTTTCCAGTATACGAATTGGCATGCTAGTCAGCCATTTTGTCCCCTTTTCATGGAGCTTTCTTTTGACTTGATTCTTTTTAGCCTGTTGCGTGGGCAGGGATGATGATGGTCTCTTCCAATTATTACGATATATTGATAAAATATCATCTGGAGATTTTTTCTGTAAGCAACAATTTAAATACTGCAGAAAATATTTTAGGAAGCTATGTCCCAAAACTCTCTGCTCATGAATAATGATGAGGTACTCTCACAGAATTATCTTCTTTCTGTTGTTGAAAGCAATCACAAATTCTTCACACCAAGTCACTGCGTGATCAGCATGTATTTGGGAAGGAGAAACATTTTCACTGGACTTCTCATGTTCAATTTGGATGTATCCACATGGCTGTCCCTACTGGCTCCTTTTATGAATGACACATTCTGAGTCAACTAATTGGAAAATCTGCCTGGTTATTGAAGTATGTGAAGTCATAAACATTTGGCTACAAGGACTTTATGACTGCTGTTGTTTTTCAGGGTACTTCTGTTTCTGCATTCTACACTGAGAACTTTCCCTGTTCCATTAAATAGTATGCTGCATGGTCAGCCTAGCTATTCTGACTTCTTTTTGAATTATATCAGTGAGGATGGCCCATCTGTGTGACTGGGATGTTGAATGTTATAAGCAGTAGTTTGAAAGGCTCAAGAATTGACATTGAGGTTGCGGTTTGGTGTAAAAGTCTGGTTGTATTTTGCGTGATGTACTGGAATCATGAGAATCTAGCTTATCATTTTATTTCCTGTGATTTTCATCTGAGGATCATATTTCCTGATCCGTATGAAGAAGATTTACATATCAACAGCTAATGTAACAGATTCAAACAGTGTTCCTATACTGCAATCTTAACAAAATGCTCTATTTAATCTCTGTCTATGTCTCTGTCTCTCTCACACATACATATACACACTAAGATTTTTAGTTTGCCTTCTTTGCTAAGTTTTCACTGTCTACATGTATATCCAAATGTGGTGTGTACAAAGCAAAATTTATACTCACCATGTTTCAGTATTTTGTCATTATTCTCTCAACAATGCAACTACTACCCATAGGACAGTTATCCTGTGGTAGGCATTACAAATAGTATAATAATAAGATCTTGGCTAACAGCTTAAAAAGTAACCTGTAATTTTATTGATTTAAATATATTGAAAAACATTATAATAATGATGCAAACCTAACAATAGGAATGAAGTAATGCATGCCATAAAAGAGCAAAACACTTTTTTTAATTTCTTATAAATGAAGTAGAGAGACACAACATAACATAACATATCATTTTGAGTATCTACTTTTCCCTTAAATGAGATAAGTAAGTTTAGGCTGTAGGAATATGGACAGAAGACTGAAAGACATAGCCACATTCTGGGAGTACAAACTTGCATGAATTTTCTGAAGGGTAGCAAAGTGTCACAGGTCACATTAAAAGCACACAAATTGTAACACTGCCAGTCAGCTCTTGGTGTTAATCTTTGTACATGTTTCTACAAGTGTGTTGATAGACTAAAAACTTGAAACATTTATCATTTTAAAATGACAGAAAAAGGTATATCAACATATTCAGAGACAGACAGGACATTCATATGTGAAATTCTGTGTAAAAAGTTACATCGAGGTAAGTGAAGAAAGTGTTTTGTAATAAAAACAATTGATGTTTTCCACATCTTTCTAATATAATAAAACTATGATAACATGAATGAATATAGCAAATTCACACTGTCTTATGAAATATTATAGTACATGTTTAATTTTGTTATATAGAAAGATCATTTATTGTTATTCTTATTATTAATAATAATTAATATTTATTAATTATTGTTGTGTTATGTGTACACGAGTGCTGGTGCATGAATAGTATGAGATATACTTCAAGGTTGGAGAACAATTATGTGGAGTCAGTTCTTTCATTAACCTTTATATGAGATCTGATTGAGCTATGTCACCTAGTTTCTGCAGCAAGTTTCTTTCCATAATGATCTATCTCACTGACTCATGATGATTAAGATTCTTAAGATTGCCTTACATTGACAGGGCGGTGGTGGCAAACTCCTTAAATCCCAATGCTCAGGAGGCAGGAGTAGGTGGACCTCTGTGATTTTGAGGTGAGCCTGATCTAAGAGCTAGTTCTGGGACAGCTAAGGCTGTTGTACACAGGGAAATTTATAAATAAATTTATAAATAAATAAATAAAACAAAAACACACAAATAAGCAAAAAAAGATTGCCTTCCATTTCATTCTTCCTGTGCATTAAATAATTTCTGTGTTAAAATATTTGATCAGAATCCATTTGCTGCCAAATTACTTCTCTATATTAAATATTCCAAATATTTGACACAGTCCTGAAAATTTTTAAATAGGACTGAATCATTTACAAAAGCATTATTTTGTAGAATTAACTAATGCTTTTGAAAACAGAAAATGCTCTAATTTTTCCCACCTTGGAAGAAGATTGTCACCTAGGTATAGGCAGAATGGATACTTTCACAGGGTAAGGTTTCTCAAAGTTGCACACTGGGCAAGCCATGATAATGAGTTGCAGGAAACCAATGACTTTCTGATTTAACAATTTGATAGTTTTTACCCTTCCCCCACCAAATTACATAACCGTGTTGGAAGGAATAAGTCTGCGCATCCATCTTCCAATACCATCTATTCACGAACTAGTTATTGAACAATTCTATATTGTCAAATATAGAATTTCGGAAAGTTACAGGGACATTTGAAAAACAACTCGTATTCTGTGATAATTGTCATTATAGAAGCTGAAATTTTCTGATGAGAAGGTTCTAAAATAAATTTAAAAGATAATAAATATTTCAGAACTTAGTAAACTGGAACTGTGGAATGTTAATTTTGCAACCTTATGATAAAAGTTTTTAACAAATGCAAAAGTATTATGTTATCAGTATATTCATATGCTTAATGTTTATTCCTGTGTTGTTCATCCTATTACTATCTCTCAACACAACTAATGAATTTCCTATTTAAAGTTATTTTTCCTTTATCTTTCTCTAAAAAGTCATAGATCCTGTGTGAAGCCTTTCCTGAAATCAAATATCAGCTTAATAAATAAATATTTTACCCTAGTTCTGGTATCAGAACAATTTCCCTTTGATGTTCAAATTTAAAGTATTCTCTCAGGAATAAATATCCACTCCTACTGATTTGTATTCTGTTTAGTTTCTTAGCAATAGATTTAGAAAACATCTATCCAAATGTCTTCTTCACTACAGTAAATTTACATATTAATTATTTTATAAAATAAAATGAATTAATAGTAAATTAAACATGCTTTAATTTTGAAAAATGGCTTCCTTTATTATATGAAGAGTTCATTTATAGTTTGACGTAAATACTTATGTAATGATGAGTTTGTAAGAGCAACAGTGAAATAAGCAGATTTTTATAACCTATAATGAACAATGATATCAGCTTAAGCCTTACACATAATTGCAGGAGTGTATTTTTAATGGCAATGAGATCATTTGTTTAAAGTAGATTATCCACCAGTTTCCTTATGTATATAACTTTTAAATATTGTTGCTTAATTTTTCTAAGTCCCATCTCTTGGTCTTAGTTTTAGGCCTAATAACACAAATTTTCTAAAATATTCAACTACTTACCACTCAGTGCTCTTAGGAAAGTATATATATATCAAAAAGCTGGGGCAAAACAGTGTATATTGATCATGTATGAAAGAACATGGCATGCAATGGACTGTGTAAAATTATTTCTGGGAGACATAGAAGAGTTTTACTTATTTATGAAAATTAAAACAAATGAACAATCTTTATTACAAAATAAATCTTAAAAGTAATAGGCACTAAACGCATATTACCATTACTGTGTACAGTTAGACAATAACAACATCAGAAAAATCATAAGAGCTTTAATCAATTTAAGAAGCACGAATTCAAATTGAAATACTATCAACCAATCATATAACACACTGAGTTATAAAAGGAATATTTATTATTTTCTGTGGCCTAGATATATCGATTTGCTTTGCAGTGTTGTAGCCCAAAATTAACAGATTCTTATATGTTCCATTTATTGTATTATTATATTCAGAGTATTTTTAATTTTCTATATATTTTGAAGCAGACTATTAAATACAACACATACACAGAATGAAGCAGATAAGAGTGTTAAAATTGAAATACACTTAAACATGTAAATATCATTGAGCATACAAAAATATGAGGTTATATTGTAATTAGGAGTCTATGTTTAGATTTCTTAATATATATTTCTTGTGTCGTGACAAAGATAATTAGTTTGAATTAAAGCACATTTTTAGCTCTAGACAGAGTTCTGTAGGAAGACTGTAACAGTGTGGTCAAAAATATTGCAACGACAGAAGAGGAAGGCAATTTGCAAGTAAAGAATCATTCTGTAGCAAAATTTCAGTGACAAGTTGAACTCATTACAGATATGGGAAACCATTTTAAACATGCAATTTTTTTTTACCAAATAGTAAATAAAACTGGAAAATGCAACATCTCCACTTAATATTCAAATTTTATTTTCAATGGCATAAAATATAGTATCAGGACACTGACTGCAATGACAGTTTGGGAAGATAATGATATTCAAGTTAAAGATCAATATGTGATTTAATAGGAAAAAACATAGAGGCAACCATTTGAAACAAGGAAGAGGAAAAGAAACATTCCTGAACTAAAAATGTTAAGAAATTTCTATTAATTGCTATAATTAGCAAAATTATCCTCCAGGGGACAGATTCCCCATGAGTTTCTCTATCTGCCAGGTGGATATTCTTCATTCCAACAGAAAACTACTGTTTGAACCTGTGGAGATCTGAGAGGCTGGAATTATAGTCAGCACTACATCCATTCTTAACTTTTTAAAAGATGTGTGAGGAAAAGCCTTCTGCTAGAATTTAATCAATTTTTACAGCATCTTAAGCTGCTAGAATACTCCTTAGTCTCCCTAATGATGTTTTCAGTGCATAAAGATTCCCATAAGGTATATCTCTTCTCTTCTGGTACTACTTTTATATTAGATATGATGATTGATTGAGCTTTCATCTTGGTATGACCTGGTTTTGTTATAAAGAGTGCTATCTTTGACTGCCTGTGGTGTGTTCCCAGCATCTGTGCTCTACAGAAATAGTTGCCAGCATGGTCACAGCTCAGAGCTCCATGGGAAGTTCTGGTAGAAGCATGTCAGTAGTACCAACACACCCCAGATTGATAAAATAGCCAGACTGGGGGCCTGCCTTGCTGGTGTCATGAGAGAAGAACCCCTATGAAGACGGTATGACTCACTACCATCAGAATGTATGATTTGTAGTAGTGAAAATTAATCACCAACTATCAATGCTACACTTAATCACTGGAATTCATAGCCAGCCTTCCTACTTGGCAAGCTCCTGACCAGAGAATGACCCATCTTTATCAAAAGAAAAAGATAATGGTAGACAAAGCATGATTAACCAATTCTAAATTGCCCACAAGCCACCACACACAGATGGGCACCCATACACAGACATCTGCATATAGTTATACACTATAAAACACATGCACAGATAAAATATTCTGATGGATGTGATATTTAACCACCTTTTAAAACCTATGAGCATAAAGTTTCACAATACAAATATTATGTTAAAAATTACAATGGATAAAGTTTTCTTAGTACAAAATCATTTCATGCTATTTTTTCTTTAAAAAGTGAGAATACACAAAACCAGGAGAAAGTAGGGAGCACTTTAAGTACCTCTCACAGCAAGATGTAACTATTGAGAATTCACATTCAAAATACCATATTTTATAGATGGCACAGTAGTTAGTTAATGCAATATCCATTCTTTATCCTTGTGACCTTTAATGGACAAAGGCCATATTTTCAGATAATTTCATTTATTTGTATATTCATCTGATTTGACTTTTGTCTATGACATTTTCATATTTTTCTAAGTGACTTGGATAACATCCTGAGTAATTAGTTTCATCAGTTTTCTGAGAAAATCTGCCACATATGTCCTACTTCAACATTTTAGATACATTTAAAAATTGTTACAGTACTTGTCAAGATATCTGCTCTTATACTATTGATAAATTGTAGTGGTTCAAAACTGAGGTGCTTTATTAATCAAGGGTACAATTTATAGACTTGTGGTATATCTCAGATTTACAAATCTTCAGTCTAACACACATACATTCTCTTGGTTCCGTATCATAAATCCTTGGGGCAGCTGTTGTAGGGCTTCCAGGGTAGATCTGGTGGAAACTGTGACCACAAAGATGGACAATATATTGACAGTCATGGTGGAGCAGTTTTGTACATTGCTTTGTAGAACAGAGAGTTCCACAGGATGACACATGCCCATACACTAACCAGACTGACAATTGAACACTGTTATTTCTGCTAACTGGTAAGAACATGTTATAGGAACCATAAGTCAGTAATTGGAAGAAGTTACATGGCAGTAATAATAAAGGACTGAACCACACCCTCTGATACAGAGATTTTTATTCTACAGCCTCAATACTCAGTTATACAACTGCTTTGTTGGGCCGCCAAGTGAAGCCTGTTCCTTCAACCATCTTGATCATGTCCTCAGTTTGTTGTTGAAGCTCATGCTTAAGTGCCTTTTGCCATGATTCTTATTTGGGGGAATTTGAATTAGTTATTTTTAAGATGTTCCCACATACCTATAAAAGAACAAGCATACACAGATGAGCACCTCCTACTGTTTCAGAGGTAGGCTATGACCTCACTCTCCTAATAAGGCTCTCATAGGAAATGTGCCATCACAATCACTGCTTTTCCATACTTGGAATACTTAGTTCCTACACAGCAAATATGTATGTGCATGTGCATGCACATCAGATGGCTTGGATACTTAAATTTTCATGGGGATGTAGCAGGTATACACACCTTTGATTATGGCCAGCCCTATCAAAAGAATCCTATGAGATTATTTTAAGAAAATTCAGTCCAATCTATTGCTGAATATAATTTTTCTCTTAACTGGATTCTGATTCTTTCTGACCTCGTCAAACAGATGTTCCTTTTTTGGTCCTGTTGCAAAAATTTCAGATTCAACTTCTCTGCAGGTATATCCCAGTCTTGTCAGTCACCCTCAGCTGCTGCAAATACAAGAACATGCACACTCTCACATCATCAAAAGAATTTGTGTGTGTGTGTGTGTGTGTGTGTGTGTGTGTGTGTGTGTGTGCATGGATATGGATTGACAGACAGGTTACAATCTAGTTACTTCCTGAATGCAGCTCAGTTTTGAGCCCAATTCAGTTTGTTGTGCTGGATTAGAATGAGACTTCTTAACTGAACTCAGCACAGTGGGAAGCAAAGGAAGAAATAAAAACAGCAAGATTTGCTCAAATGAACTTGAAGAGATCCAAACAGCTGAGTCAAGCTCCCTATCCAAGAAAGATGTCTCTGAAGCCCCTGCTGATATAAGAGGCCATGGGATCAGGGTCTTGTAGATAACCATTTGGTTGCCTGGAGCTCCATTTGGTTGTGTAGTCAGATTCATATTCTTCCAGTCACCCCAAGTCTCTTAAAAGAAAACCTAACTTATACTGGATCAGAAAACTATGAAAACCTGGACAGGATGGAAGGGTACTGATGGTTGAGAATGTCTTTCCAACAATATGATAATCTATTTTTATTGTAAGAAAGAAGGTGAAGAGCAGCCTGAGCAGATTTTAGCACTTAACTACAATATGCTTGCACATCTAGTTAGGCTGCAGTTCACAATATTCAGAATCCCCTTGGGAACACAATAATTACCAAATGAATTTCAAGTCAAGCAAGTGGTGTTCTTTCTCCTCACTCATCTGTAACTCGGAAATTTTCTTGTTCCTCATTTGGTACATGGAGTCCAAAAAGCAGAGCACAAAACAGTTGCAATTTAGTGAGATTAGGGACTATTTTATCACTGAAAAATTCACCTTTTCAAAGTGCTATAAAGGAATACATTATGTTCCTGAAACATCATGTAGGGATATATGTGTTTCTTCTTTGGCTGTCTTGACAGAAGGACCCATACTGTTCATGTCTAACATGAATATGGTACATGTACCTAAAATAACACACTGTATATTGAAACAGATGGAACTCAGAACTTGCTCCACAATTTTTTAACCTTTCTTTTAGTCACTAATATGTTTGAGGACTGTTCTCTCATATTAAATCTCAAATTACCGTGCAAACACTTTTATGGTGAGGTCTTTGATGCACTTGGACTTGAGTTTTGTGCAGGGTGATAGATATGGATCTACTTGGATTCTTCTATAACTGACATTCAGTTAGATTAGCCAAATTTTTGAAGCTGCTTTCTTTTTTATTGTATTCTTCTGAATACTTTGTCAAAAATCAGGGATATATAGGTATGTGAATTTATGCCTGTGTCTTTCATTAAATTCCATCAATTAACCTGTCAGTTTTTATGCTAATATTATGTGATTTTTATTAATGTTGTACATTTTATTAATTTTATTAATGTTGTACAGCTTGAAATTTGGGATAGTGTCACAGTTCTTTTATTGTACAGGAATGTTTTAGCTATCCTGAATTTTTTTTCCATATGAAGTTGGATATTATTATTGAAGGTGTATAAAGGATTTTGTTGGAATTTTGATGGTGATTACATGGAATCTGTGGATTGCTCTTGGCAAAACAGTCATTTTCATTATTTTAATCCTACTCATTCATGAGCACGGGAAATTTTTCCACATTCTGATATCTTCTTCAATATCTTCCTTTAAAGTCTTGAAGTAATTGTCATTGAAGTGTTTCAATTGCCTGGTGAGAGTTATGCCAAGACATTTTATTGTTTCCCTGTTTTCTTTTCAGCAAATTTGTCTTTTGTAGAAGGAGGCCTACTTATTCCTTTGAGATAATTCTATATATAGCCAAGTTCCTGAAAGTGTTTATCAGCTGTATAAGTTCCCAGAAAGAATTTTTAGGGTTGTTTATCTATACTATTGTATCATCTGTGAATAGTGATACTTTAGCTTATTCCTTTCCAAATTATATCACCTGGTCTCCTTTACTTGT
>JAQHUG010000046.1:1477652-1503493 GCA_028555095.1 Dicrostonyx torquatus | reverse complement strand
GGGCATATATGGAAAGAATGTTTAATCATACCACAAGGACACTTGCTCAACTATTCTCATCACTGCATTATTTACATTAGCCATAACCTGGTAATAACTTAGATGTCTCTTACCCAAAGAATGAATTAAGATAAGGTGGTACAATTACACAATGGATTATTATTCAGTTTTTTTTTTAAAGATACAATGACAGCAAAACATTTTCAGTCAAATGGATGGAATTTAAAACATCATCCAGAGTGAGGTAACTCAGACACAGAAAGACAAACATAGTATGTACTTACTCATAATCAGATATTATAGGTTTTAAATCACAGTCCCAGGGTGAGAACAGACTTTATACCTGGCACATGAACAGACTTTTTGGAGCCCTTTCCCTATGGGAATACATGGAGAAAGAAAATGGTCCTCCTTCAGTATGATATGTTTGACTGTGTTGACTCTTCATAGGAGGGCTTACCTACTCTGAGGAGTGGATAAAGAAGGGGAGTGGGTGGAGGAGAGAACGCAGGAAGAACTCTGGTTGTTGTATTAAATGGATAGAAACCTAATCAATCAATAAATAAATAAATAAATAATATATACTCACTTAAAAAAAAGAAATAACACCATAAGTGACAACTCAGGCTGGTAAGGATTTGGAGCAAGGAGAACCCTCCTCTCTTGCTGGTTGGAGGGCAAAATTGTACAGTCACTTTGGAAATCTATACAGAGGCCACCAAAGAATGTGGAATAGATCTACTTCATGACACAGCTATACTACTCCTGGACAAATACCTAAAGGACACTCTATCCTACCACAAGGACACTTCCTCACCTAAGTGCATAGCAAATTTATTCATCATACTAGCCAGAAAATGGAAACTACCTAGATGCACTTCAACCACAGAATGGATTTTTTAAAAAGGTAGAACATTTTCATAGTGAAGTCTTATTCAACTGTTAAAAATAATGACATAATGAAAATTCTAGTCCAATGGATGAAATATAATCATACTGAGTAAGGTAACTCAGACCCAATGGGAACATTGTGATATATAACTACTTAATAATGACCAGTAGCTATAAGTAAAGTACAATCATGCTGCAATCCGCAGATCCTAAGGGCTTAGGAAATGAGGACTCAATGGTAGATTCATGGATTTCTCTGGGAAGAAAAAATTGAACAGATTTTATGGGTGGACTGTGGGTAGGTGAGGATTGGAACAAAATGGGAGGAATCAGGTAGGGGTGTCAGAAGAGTATATTGGGTGTGACAACTTAATTGACTCCAAATTTTGGATGATGTAGACTTTGGTGTGGGATGATCTTTTTGTAAGCAGTGAATATGTATTTTTCCTATTGGTAAATAATAATAATAGTTTGACCAATATCCAGGCAGAACAATCAAACTGAGGGCTCAGATGATAAGGGGTTGAGAGATTAGCAAGCCAGAACCCCACAAAGCAAAATGTCAGCAGTTGATAGAAGCTATGGAGACCTGACAATACATACATTAATAGAAATAGGTTGATTTATAAGCAAAAATTAGTTAATAATAAACCTAAGTGATGTGGGAGTGTTCTCCTGTATTTTGTATTACTCTTATTGGTTGAATAAAGAGCTGCCTGGCTTATAGATAGGTCAGCCCTTAGGTGGGCGGAGTAGACATAATGGAAGTTCTGGGAGGAGAAGAAAGGAAGTGGGCCAGTTGCCATGAGGCCCCCGCCGCAGAGGGAAGTACTATAGAACCGTCAGGTAAGTCACCCACCTCGTGGTGACATACAGACTTTTATAATGGGTTAGTTTATGAGGTGTGAGGGCTAACTAGGAAAAGGCTAAAGATAATGGGCAAGGCAGTATTTAAATGAATCCAGTTTGTCATGTGGTTATTTCCGGTGCAGGCGACCAGTTGCGGCTGGGGAACATACAACCTGCACACCTCCCCCCTAATTACAACACCTAAGCTGCTTGGCCAAATATTTTATAATTGCTATTAAGCCTCTGAGTAATTATTTTAAAATGGCTATGAAATAGGGCAGGACAGAGAATCTGTAGCTTACACATGGCTCCCAATGTAGTCCTACAACTAATTCGGAAAACAAGATATTCCCTTTCTAATAGGTGGGGTCAATGTTTTTTAGTTTTTCTCAAGGTTATGGATAATTCTTAACTATAGGGTGTTGATAATTAGTTATTATAGGACTGGGGCGGAACAATAGAGCTTGTACTCAGGAATCTCACTTGGAATTGAAAAAAGAAAGATATGATAATAGGTAGATTATAAAATCTATTGTAAACTAAAAAATCAAGTCTCAGTTTTGAATAAATTTTATTGGCATGGATTCTTATATATTGATACAAATTCAAAGTTATTTTTGTGATACTGTAAATATGTTTCTATTCCTGTTCAAGACCGTTTTTTATATTGATACAAGTGTAAGATTACTTTTATTATACTGTAAATAGGTTTATGCTTCTGTTTGGGTTATTTTTGCATATTGATACAAGTTGTGATTATTTTTGTCATATTGCATTATACATTTTTACCTCAGATTAATGTATTTTTTATAGTGTCACAATTTTAGGGTTACTGTCCTTATATTGAATATCTGTTTTAGTATTGCATAAGGTATTACATCTACAGCTTGCTTATTTTTTATGTATAGCTTTAATTCTTAATTTATAAAAGTTAACGAGAATTACAGGTTAGAATTTACCCATGTTTGTCAATCTTATAGTCACATTAGGTTTTCTAGGTTTGGAGAGTTATATTTCAAATAGGTAATCTTCAAACACTTCAAAGACCTATAGAATATGGCATTTAAAAGTTTTAATATCAGAATTCTTATGATGTGAATCATGATTGTTCCTGGCAACAGTGATCTACTCCAGAGAAAATGATGGCACCAAACACACTCCATATGGGGATTTTTTCTTCTTGGCATAACTGGTTTATTGGGCAAAAAAACTGCTTTTGCCTCAGTTGCTGACAGTAAGCATACTGTCCAACTTGGACCAGCAGGACACAAACAAAAGTTACTGTTGATCTTTGCCAAAACAAGATAGGGCATCCTTCAAATTTTCTTGCTTTTGAAAATGGTCTTTCAGATATGCTAAGCTTGTAGGCCAAAGTTGGATGCCCCAAAATTGTAGAGTATGCTTTAATGACTCTCTAGAAAGCCAGATTTTTCTTCCATTTCTTAGATTTTTAAAAATCACTTACTTGCACTTCCCGTTTACTTAGGTAATGCTATTGCCTCTCAAGTCTTTGATGGAGTTGAAGACTAGATAATTATGATTATGGTTTTTCTTAGTTATGATAAAATAAATTAGATATAAAACATTAAGCTCATCAAGAAAGTATAGATAATTAAATATTTTCTCAAGTATAGAAAAACTAGATTATGTTTAAGTTAAAAACCTACTTTTCAAGAAAGGGTGAATTGCTGTCAGTTGATCTTTCTGTATGCTGTGAATATGTGTTTTTATCATTGGTTAATAATAAAAGCTACTTGACCAAAACTACAAAGAATAAGTTTAGAGAGAACAATCAAACTGTGACCTCAGATGAGTATGGGTGGAGTTCAGAGAGACATGAGTAACTGCCCAAGAAACAACATGCCAGCAGACTTGTAAAACTATCAGTCACATAGCAGCACATAGATTAATAGAAATGGGTTAATTCTGAAATAAGAGGTAGCTAGTAATAAGCCTGAACAATTGAGCAAACAGTTTGTAATTAATATTAAGTTTCTGTATGATTATTTGGATCCTGTGGTTATAATATGGAAGCATTGCCTCCATTTACACTTCAGCAGTGAATACTCCTGGGAATCTATCTGGATGACACAAGCACAGACTTCCAGTAATGAAGGATTTGGAGCCTGAATAAGTTATCTTCTATAACCATACAAAGATTCCAGAGGAGAGATTGGAACCAACCTAGCAACAAAACCTTCCACCTACAACTTGTTCTGTCTCAAAGATATGCTGGGGTAAAGGTGGTGTACGTATGGGAGTGGTCAACCAATGAACTGTCCAGTTTGAGACTTATGTCATGAGCAGCTCATGACCACAGTTACTATTAATGTTCTCAGTTTGTTACAGCCTTCAACAATAGTCATTAAATTATCCTAATGTTTAAATTATGAGAGCAGAATATATATGTCTGTGTATACACATTCTGACAAAATTATACCTTTGGGCTGTCTTCTTCAGAAGGTTTCTCTTTCATGTCTGAAATAAAAATTCCTGTTTTTATTGCATAACTGTTAGTATTTCCTATTAGGATCAATGTATATCTTGTTCACATACACTTTCATGACTTTCTTCCTCTTTTGCTGTACCACATATCAATATTCTGGGACAACATCTCTCAAATCTTGGCTACCTTAAGTTATATTTAGTCTGATACTAAAATCACACTTTTCAGTTTTAAATTGTAAGTTTGTATATATCAAGTAGGGTGACAATAAATGCATTCACATAAATGGTTTTCAATTAAAAATCGTTTTTAGATTTTGGAGGACTTCACCAACTAAAGTGTGAGTATTTAAGAGAGGCAGAATATACTCTCCCAACTAGGAAACTATGGACATGCTTCTACCTAATATCGCAGAGGACTAAGTTGAATAATATATTTTACTTAGCATTTCTCATCCTATTCTATCAGCATTTTCTCTCTAAAGTTAGAAAAAAACCATTATCTGAACCTCTCAGCAACTATCCATTCTTCTTCAGTTTTGGGGAGTTGACTGAAGGTTGAACCAGCTTATAAATGAAACCTATCTCACAATAGAGTACCAGGGTGTTGATATACAGATTCTAACACAAGGAGAGGTGGAAACTAAACTTGGGGTTGCCTTAAAGCTTCTACACTTGACTGACAAACATTTCAATCCCAATAGTATTGCAAAATAATTTTTCATAAAGAAAACATAAAGATAAATTTCAACCTGTTCAACTTGAAACTATTACTTTTAATTAACAGAAACACTGTGTCATTATTTGTTTTGCAACATTCACTGTACTGTGTACTTTTGTTTCTTTAAATTCCTACAAATCTAAGTACTGATTGTAGCCTTGTTTATTGTGAAGTTATTATAGAATATGCAACTCTAACAAAGTATAAGAGAAGAACAGACGGATATCAATTATGGAGAATGATTTTTACTTTCTTATGTGCTTTCTAAATGTGCTTATAGTAAAGAAAGAAATGTTTTAAAATACATGAATACAAGAAGAAGAGTATTTTAAAATATTTATCTATTTAAAAGCAAATGTTCTGTTTTATTTCTTTAGAACATTAAGCATTATGTTTTTTATGTTCCCAGATGAAATTTTCTTGTTGAATCTATTCAAAAATAAATACTGTTCCTTCTTGTAGTCAGCCTATCCTATCACTTTGCACTACTATTTCACAGGTTAATAATGAGGCGCAACACTGAGAGTGCTTTAGTAATAATTGTAGGAAAACAAATTTAGAGCAAATGTTAGGCTCGGAATGTTCCCCTATATTTTGTATATTAACTCTCCTCTTTATTTAAAGGTGCACTGATTTGATCAATTTTAGGTGATTGATACCACAAGCAGGCCAATTTTCTATTTTCACATTGTTATTTACAAATTTTGGCATATATCTTCTTTCATCCATTTCAATATTTACTTTGCTGTAAACAAAAATTAAGAAACCTGACCTCCTAAACCAGAATATGAATGACTAATGTTGACTTTGTTCCCTCGAAGTATAGAAGTCATGATGAAAACTGCTCAATAGAATAGGATAGTCAAAACAATTCTGTACAATTAAAAAAAAAAACAAAACTTCTGCAGGCATCACAATCCCTCACTTCAAACTCTACTACAGAGTTACAGTACTGAAAACAGCCTGATATTGGCATAGGAAGAGACAAGAGGACCATTGGAACTGAATAGAAGACCCAGATATTAATCCACATACCTTCAAACACCTGACTTTTGACAAAGGAGAAAAATATCAAATGGAAAAAAGAAAGCATATTTAACAACTGATGCTGGCATGACTGGATATCAACATGTAGAAGAATCAAAAGAGACACATATCTATCACCATGCACAAAACTCAAGTCCAAATGGATCAAAAACCTCAATATAAATCCAACCACATCAATTGTAGGAAGTACACTTGAACACACTGACACAGGAGACCACTTCCTAAATATAACCCCAGTAACACAGACACCTCTTGAAATTGAAAAGCAAACGACATGATTAACCAAACAAAATGACAGCCTACAGAGTGGGGAAAGATTTTTATTAACACCACATCAGACAGAGGTCTGATCTCCAAAGTAAACAAATAACTCAAGTAATTGGTCATCAATAGAACAAATAATCAAATAAAAAAGAATGAAGTAGAGACCTAAACAGAGAACTCTCAACAGAGAAATCTAAAATAGCTAAAGACACTTAAAGAAATGCTCAACATCCTTAGTCATCACAGAAATGCAAATCAAAACAACTCTGGGATTCCATCTTATACCTGTAAGAATGGCCAAGATTAAAAACACTGATGACAACTTATACTAGAGAAGTTGTGGGTTAAAGGGAAGACTTCTGTATTGCTTGTGGGAATGCAAGCTGATACAGCACCATTGGATGTCAGTGTGAGAAACAACATTCCTCAAGACTCAGTAATACCACTTTTGGGTATTTAGCCAACGAATGCTCAAATGTGCCTAAAGTACATGTGCTCAACTATGTTCAAAGCAGCATTGTTTGTCATAGCCAGAACCTGGAAACAACCAAAATGCCCCTCAACCAAAGATGGATAAGAAAAATGTGATTCATTTACACAATGGAGTACTACACATGAGAAAAAAAATAACATCTTAAATTTTACCAGAAAATGGACAGAGCTAGAAAACATTATTTTGAGTGAGGTGTTGACTGACGTTTTCTGTCCTGCCCAGTTCCTGCAATCATTGAGTCCCAAAGAAATCACACAGAAGTCTACATTAGTTGTAAACTGATTGGCCCATTAGCTCAGGCTTCTTAACTCTTAAGACTTAGACCATTATTCTTGTTTATGTTAGCCACGTGGCTCGGGTCCTTATTCAGCAAAGCAGTCACATCTTGCTTCTTCTTTGGCTGGGTCAGGACTGCAAACTAGGACTTTCTTCTTCACAGAATTCTTCTGCCCTCCTCTACCTGCCTCTGTTTCCTGCCTTGTTGTCCTGCCTATACTTTCTGCCTGGCTACTGTCCATTCAGCATTTATTTAAAATATAATTGACAGAACATAGATCATTGTCCCACACAAGTGAGGTAACCCAGACACATAAAGACAATTATCACATGTACTCACTCGTAAGTGGTTTTTATACATAAAGCAAAGAAAACCAGCCAACATATCACAATCCCAGAGAACTTAGATAACGATGAGGACACTAAGAGAGATTTACATAGATCTAATCTACATGGGAAGTAGAAAAAGACAAGACCTCCTGAGTAAATTGGGAGCATGAGGAATCTGGGAGAGGGTTTAAGGTGGAAGGGGAGAAGAAGGGAGGTAAACAGAAAAATGTAAAGTTCAATAAAAATCAATAAAAAATAAAATGATTTTAAAAAATTGTCACCAATCACAGATTCCAGCACTTCTATTTATAGCATATACATTGTTTTCTAGAAAGCAACAATAAAAACTACGAACTGAACCCTGATTAGAGAATAGAGTCTCATAAATTCTGGTATTCATGAAAAAGGGAGGGTTATTCTCTATGTGTCATCAGTGACACACAGTGTAAAACTGTTACCTATTCCCAGAAACAGACTTTCATTCATTGGAGTGTGCATTCTGTCTCTGCAAAATATATAATGTGCTTACCCTCAATGTTCTTATTCACAAAATGAAACAACTAATGAAAGTCAAACAGCACTGAAAATGAACAAGCTTAGAACAGTGCACATAACAAGCATTCAATAAATTGTAGTTTTGTTATTCCATGCAAGATAGCTATTTAATTAAAAATATGTCTTGTATCATTAAGTTCTACACAGGTTGAGAACATAAGAAGTAGAAAGAGATATTTAAAGGAAATGCACCAACCACATGACAGTGGGGTTCTGAGAGTCTGGAAAATTACACTAATGTCATAGAACAGAGAGTTGTAAGTCACAGGCCATGGAATTCAGCAAAGTGATTGATATGAGTTTTATTTTGAATATGAAACTGAATATAAAATCAAGCTAATTTTTCACATGAATTCTGTGTCTGTAAAAGGATGGGAAGTCTTTGTGCTGAAAGAAATTAGTGACCAGAGTTAGGGTTGAGAATGGAGGTGTGCAGGCAATCATGTTCAGAAGAATCATGAGGCAGTGTGTTCACAGAATGTGGTGCATGTAGGGTAAATAAGATGAAAAAGGGCGAACTTGACAAGACCTGTGCTTGGCTCCAAGTTGGGCAAGAGGAGACAATACAAAAGATCACTTGCTGGAGGCGGGATCCAAGGCACACCTGGAAGCATGATTTGTTCATCTCTTCACACAAACTCTTTTTTCCTTCCCTATGGTAGCTCACACTCAGGCCACAAACTTTACTACTCTATGCAGAGAAGCATGGTGATTTGCTGTCTGCATCCCAAGAATGTTCTCCCTCCACCCACCCCATGTTTTGGTTTTGTTTTAAATATTATTTCTATTCATATCTGGGTTTACATACAGGATTTCATAGAACCCTCCCGTGGAGCCTCCAGTCAGTTCTGCTTCTTCACTGTTGTTGTATTGCCTAATGTTGCATTGCCTAATGCATTTTCCTCAGGGCTTTTCCAATTAAACTGAATTATTCTGGGAGTATAGTCATGGGCATACAATTGAAAACATGAACACTGGCTGGAAATGAACATGTGTTTCCTTTGAATGGATGAATAAATGAGTGAATTAGTCTTTTAAGAGCACATCTGATAATATTACTTATAATATTACTTATAATTAATTCTGTTTTGTTTCCTAAGCAGTTGAGGGAAGTAAGCTTAAATGAAAGCAGGTCGGATCTGTAAAATAAACTTGCTCGAAATAATGCCAGTGTTTTGCCTGGAGAGAGAGTCTCCCTGGTAACTGCATAGCTCTAACTTTCAAATGGACCTCTCTCTGAAATTTCTCCAAGATGTTAAGTTGTATTCCTCATCAGGATAGGTGTTCATTACAATCACAGTGTGTCTAGATCCAAGGCAGGAGGAGAGTGGCACTTTTCCGGGTAACAGCTGTGAAGATGAACAGATGCTGTTGATTAGCAGTGCGGTGTTGCTGATTCTAAGTAATTGTTATGAGTATTGAAATGTGGCTGAAATGATATGCTTGGCAATATCAATTTCTGTAGTATCTCATTCCTATTCATCACATTTGTAATCCTCATGCTTACTCAGTTCGTCGGAATTTTCTCTTTATGACTCTTTAGACTTCATTAGTCATCTCTTCTGCTAGCATACCAAGCCTTGGGTATGTCTGTGAATAAGTGGCCATGAAGAAGACCTAGGAAAGGAAACAGCCTTTTAAACTGCAGTCTAAGATGTAATTCTTTGCATTCTATAAGTGTACACTCTTCAACTGAAATGGTTCTTAGGGGTAAAACAAATAAGCACATAAGCTTTTTGATGCTCAACATTCACTTGCTCAGTGGGCTAGGAGCTCACAAAGGTATAAATGCATAAGGCAAGGTGTGAGATTCAGTCTGTGGGTGAGCCAGAGACAGTGAACCTGTTCAGTTCTTTGTAGTCTAAATTGAGTCTGCCACCCAACCAATGTGCTCATCATCATCCTTTCCAATGAGGGCATAGAGATGTATGTATGCACATACAGAAGGTGACAGTGATGACTTCATGGAGACTTTCTTTTGAGTAGAGGATAATGAAAGTACACCGTGTTGACAATGCATTTATGAGAAAGTTCATGTAGCTGATGTCAGGAATTGCTGCCAGACCCATGGCATAGCTCCACTCAGAGAGATATGGTAAATATAAGCTTCGTGCTTGTGATTTCTCTAGTGCCTGCTTCCTCCACATTTATTAAATACATCAGCTACTGGCAGTATTTCAGGCCAGGGGAAAGTAAAAATAAGGGGTTTCATAGATTTTGGATTTTAGATCGTGATGGTATGGTAATTTTGCTGGTGCTATTTTATAGAATTTGTGACATGCAATATTAAAGAAACTAACGACTGTGTGAAGATAAAATATCTTTGTTAATGTGTTACAAAGAAAAAAATTAACTTATGTTTACAAATTTACACAAGCAAATAGTTCTGGAAATATGGAATTTAAAGTTAAATGCAGAGAATTTTTTTTAAAAATCCCTTTTGAAAATGTGAAAGCAATAAGGAAAAACATCAGTTTGCTAGAAAAACAGGAAAGGAGTTACCTGAATACTTTAATCAAACTGAAACCAAGTCTGAGGCATTCTGTCATTTTATTTTGCTCTGCAATAATTGCATCATGGTACAATATCCTCCTGGTGCTGAAATATGTTTGCAGTGTATAAGCTGTCAATGCTCAGAGGGTTTCAAAACTTCTGGACCTTACCATGTGGTGTCTGCAATATTTCCAAAGCTTGAATTTCCTTGCTTAATGAAGAAGTCACAAAACAATATCACTGTGTTTATGACGCCTCTCCGTGTTTGCATCTTTAGGGCGATAAAAATACCCTGGAAATAGTGATGGATTAAAAGTAGAGAAGCACAAAAGACATAATCCACACTGGAGAAGAGATGGCTTCAAAGAATATTTCAAAGTTTTTTTGTTTTTTTGGACAAATCATTGTGAACCCCAGTGACAGAAAATGTGTATTTAAAATTAATGTGCTGGGTGATGGTGGTGCATGCCTTTAATCCCAGCACTTAGGAGGCAGAGGCAGGTGGATCTCTGTGAGTTAGAGGCCAGCGGGGTCTACAAGAGCTAGTTCCAGGACAGGCTCCAAAGCCACAGAGAAACCCTGTCTCGAAAAACAAAAAAAAATAAAATAAAATTAATGTTACTTTTCAAACACTTTATAGGGGATTTTAAGGAAGAAAATACTAGTGTGTGTGAAATGTACTCCTTTTAGCTTTTTGTGTTTAAGCCTGTAACTTAAAATCTGGGTGAAGAGAAAAAGGTGAACCATATTCTAACTGTGAAGACATCTCATATGAGGGACAGATTAATCAGCTGAGCAACACACAGCCACATGCTCACAAAGCATATCTCTATAAATAAATGCATCATCTATCTATTGATGTGTAATATACAAAGAAATGATGGGGAAAAATTAAATTCAGTTGAAAATTTAAAAGAAACTCCCATGTTTTCATCACTTAGAATATCTCATACCTCTAGAATATAGTCATTTTTAACCACACTTCTCTATCAAACTCCCACAAAAAGTATCCATTGCTTTATATGACTGAACTCTGAGTATGTTGATTATTTTCATGCCAATTATTTCAGGACATGTAAGAATATATGTGTATAATGCTATACCGCCAAGTAGTTAATACACAGCACATTTTTACCTTTCACATTCTGTTACCTTTGAAGGTCCCTTAAGAGGCACAATCTACCCAACAATTTTAGGATGAAGGGAAATACAGTTGAGCCCAATGATAGGCCTAATAACATGAGCAGCATATCCAGGATGCCACTTGCATATCTAGCCATTTTCTAATTGGGTGGTTTGTGATTTTAATTTCATTCATTTTTAATCCCCCAGTTGTAAAAATTACAAAGCCATATGTACTTTATAGCTTCATTCAGATAATAGAGATACTGTGATTACATTGTTATAGCTTCTGAGACGCAGTAAATACTACAGATGTCAATTTTCAATAAGATGCAGGATTTTCTTTTTTTCAATCTGAGCATAATTGCTTAGTACATAGAAAACAATTCCGTTTTGAAATATTGGATTTTGTTAAAAATTGGAGTGAATGGTGGTGTAAACTCCAGCATTTGAAAATTTATCAGGGTAAAGTTTGGAAATAAAACAGATTATTAAAGTTACACAAGAATATACCTAAATTATTCTGTCAACAGGTTTCTGTCCACCTGGTCCCACAACCATTTAGTACCAAATAAACATGCAGAACCCTACATTAGTTATAAACTGATTGGCCTTTTTGCTAAGGCTTTTTATTAACTCCCATAACTTAAATTAGCCCATAATTCTTGAATGTGTTAGTCACATGGCTTAGTACCTTTTTCGGTAATGCAATCACATCTTGCTTCCTCTCTGTCTGGGTGACAACTGTAGACTGACTCTTTTTTTTTCCCCCAGGATTCTCCTGTTCTCCTTGCCCTGGCTCTATTTCCTGCCTGGCTACTGGCCAGTAAGCATTTATTTAAAATACAAAAGTGACAGTGTAGAGATCCTTTTCCCACAGCACTCCTTCTTACATAGTAATATGGAGTAACTCTCTAGAAACCTGAAATTGGCATTTAAATTGCACATACTGAGAACAATTCACTATGCACAGAACCTAGATTGAAAATACCATTTTACCTAAAACATTAACAGTATAATCAATTCAGACATGTCAGAACCGTGATTCTTTTTTAATTTCTGTAGACCCCCGTATGCATATTAATGCAGTCAATAGTGAAGAAAACTAGTCTATGTTTACATGAAATGTGTTCTGCTTCTATTGCCAAATTGACTTCAGAAGGAACGAGGCCTGTAAAAGAATGCTGTACTAGCCGGGCAGTGGTGGCGCACGCCTTTAATCCCAGCACTTGGGAGGCAGAGGCAGGCAGATCTCTGTGAGTTCATGGCCAGTCTGGTCTACAAGATCTAGTTCCAGGAGAGGCTCCAAAGTTAGAGAGAAACCCTGTCTCGAAAAACCAAAAAAAAAAAAAAAAAGAATACTGTACTTCAATTAGTGGTTGATTTAACATTAAATATTAATGTATTCATTCTTAATATAAACATCAAATTTTTGAACTCTGGATGAAGAGAGAAAGGTAAGCCACATTCTAAACTGGACAGCCCAGATGAAGGGCAGGATAATCAGCCTAGGAACATGCAGCCACATGCTCATGAAAGGCATGCTTCTAAACACAAGGGCATCTTTTATTGTAGGAGGGTCCGTCTTTATTTCTGTGCTTTGATTGGTTAAATAAAGTCTCTGCCTGGCTTGTAAGATAGGTCAGCCCTTAGGTAGGCAGAGTAGACAGAACGGAACTTCTGGGAAGAATGGAAGTGAGAGAGTCAGTCGCCATGAGGCTCCCTCCGCAGATGGAAGTACCATAGAACCATCCGGTAAGTCAACCACCTTGTTGTGACATACAAACTTTTATAATGGGTTAGTTTATGATGTGAGGGCTAGCCAAGAAAAGGCTAGAGATAATGGGCCAGGCAGAGTTTAAATGAATACTGTTCTCATGTGGTTATTTCGGGCATAAGCAAGCAACCAGCGGCTGAGCAGGCCAGCGGCTGGGGGCTGGGAACTGGGTGCTGGGAACATAACCTACACCTCTACCTTTAATTACAATATTTTATCTATAATTGTGAAATATATAAAGAAATGATGAGGGAGCTGAACTCAAATTATGGCGAAAAATTAAAAGAAACTCCAATGTTTGCCTAACTTAGAATATTAGTTCTCTAGAAAATTAATAATATCTCATAGCACAAAAATCCTCCAAGTATTAGCTTTGAAGTTTTATAAATATTATGTATTCCAATCTAACTCTGAATCCTTAAATCATTGGTAACGACAATGACCAAAAAATATCTCTTTGTAATATCACTTAAAAATGTTTCCTTGACTTGGAGATGGTGGCGCACATCTTTAATCCCAGCACTTGGGAGGCAGAGACAGGGGTATTTCTGTGACTTCAAGGCCAGCCTGGTCTACAATACCTAGTTTCCAGGACAGGCCTCAAAGCTACTGAGAAATCCTGTCTTAAAAGACTAAAAAGAGAAAAAATAGTTTTCTTGAAGCTAAAATAAGAATTAAGTACTTAGAGTAATCCCATCGTGCAAGTACTCCCTTTGCCTTGTGGTGAAGAATCAAGAAGAAATTAAATTCTCTCCATATAAAAGTCCCATGATGAATTATAAAACCTGTGCTAGCCTTCACATCTTCATATTTGATGCTGTACTACAAACTATAAGCTATACCAATGCCAAATAAATTGGTAGAGGGTAATAAATACAATCCTCAGAGCAGGAAAAGTAAGGTCAGGGTTAATTATCTAGCAGTGATGACCACTGTGCATAGCACTACTGCCATTTTCATGATGAGGCCAGCAGTGGGAAATAATATATGTCATTCAACTCAAATTGAAGTGTTATGACCATGAAATGTTTCACAGATACTGAGGGTTTAAAAATATCCGTGGCTATAGATGTATTCATTATCTTTAAAAAAATCTCTTATTAATGAAGAGATGTTTACATATTATATGATGGCTAGCATTTATGTATTCAAGATTTTTAAAAATTGAGCATTATCTTTGGAGTGTATGACTCTATAAAACTCATGCCTTCAAACATGATATTCAGTACACAGAGAATGATATACCCTTACCTACAACACAGCAACACCCCAAGGTAAGAGAGGAATGATGTAGAATAGTACCTGCTCAGATAAAGACAAGCCCCTGAGGAATAAAAGAGGCACAGGCAGCCTGAGTTCCTTTCAAAAAGAGGACTCCCTGCTCCCTTATCAAAGCTGAAACTACTTTTATATTTTTCTCCAGCTTCACAGAAAGAGCCTGGATGTAAGAGAATATTATTTTCATACTCTATAATTAATGCCATCACAACATCTCATATTTTGAAAGTGTAAACGCTGGTGGTCATACTTAATGATTACACTGTCAAACAGTTTGAATATACAGAAATTATTTAATCTGAAGGAACAAAAATGGTAAAAATATTATCTCCAAACTATCTTAGCTTTTTAAACTTAATCTTAATTTTTTTAATATTACACATGAATACATTATTTATATCTTTTCCATCCCTCCCTCTATCCTGTCTAACTCTCCCCACATTCTACGAATTTTCTTTCTCATTCATTATCAAGTTCTTTAATTACTCTCGTTACATTTACATATATGTGTGGATACATATGTAAATATAAATAAACCATGCTGAGTTCATTTAGTGTTGCTCATATTTGTATGTTTTTATGCCTGATCACTTGAGATTACAAGAAGCAGAGGATGAGGAGGTCTCCTGGGGATTGTGCCTTTTACTGTGACAGGGGAACTACACCCATAAAATCTCAACAACTTGGCTCACTAACCAGGACATGAAATTTTCTAACTACAGTTGTCATCCCAATATCAAAGGGGGAAATCACATATGCCCTTACAACTTTCTGAAGGTCTACAAAAAATTAACAAAGGCAGAGAGAGTGGTCACAGGCCACTGTTTAATATTATTATTATGCTAACCACTGAGGTTGAGCAATTTCCTCTACTCTGTTTCTATATATAAAGGGGATTTGTAAGAGTGACTTACAGGCTGTGTTCCAGCTAGTCCAAAAATTGTTGTCTTACAACTGAAAGAATCCAGGATTTGTCCAACCCACGATGCTAGATGTCTCAGCAGGTATTCAGCATAAACTGGAATCCCAAAGGATTAGTCTCTAATTACATAGACGAAGTGAACTTGACAGCAAGAGCAAGCAGGTAAACAGCAAATGCTTTCCTCTCTTGTCCTTTATTGAGGCTGCCACTAGAAGGTGGGCGCCAGGTCAAAGTAGAACTTCTAACTTCAGAAGATCAGAATTTATAGTAGGTCTTCAAATAATTCAATCAAACAAATTCCTCAGAGATGTTTTAGTTAATTCCAAACGTAGTCTAGTTGGCAATAAATAAAACCATCAAACTGTATTAGGCATAATTTTCTCCAAACTTTCAGTGCCCAAGTGAATAAGAAAAACAGTCTGTGGTAAAGTAGGAAGGAAAGAGAAGAGGTGAAATGAGACACATCTGAACCTGGTGGGAGGGAGCACAGAGATGCCAGCAGGCCTTTTAAAGGCTTCACCCTTCAGCATGCCAGGAAGCTGATGGTATGAGGATTCACTGCCTTGCTACTCTAGAGTTTTTCATCATTTTGTTTGTTCTGTGTATTTATGTCTTATTCATTCATTTACGTGCTCTTGGATGTATATTTGTGAGAGTATGCAGTATGTGTGCAGGTGGGTGTCATATCACCTACAGGTAAAATTGGAAGAGATTATGAACTGCCAATGTGCAGAAAAATCAACTACAATGGAAGAGCACTGTGTGTTCTTAACCACAGAGCCCCTGGAGTTTGCTGTCGAAGGCGAAAAGTCTGCCCCTTTCCTCCAGCACTCCCTTGTGTCTCTCAAGTCACTCTGTACAGCTCCGTATTGGTACCAGGTTTCTATTTTGGAGTGATGTGCTGTACCTTGCTTATACTATTTTTCTCAAAGCAGCCCAGCACATGCAGCACACTCCAGCATTCTGATCTCAGAAACCAACGTCATTGCAAGCCAAATGCAGCTCTCCACAAGTGAGAGATGAAGTTTGTCTCCACTACTAAACGAAACTGTTAGTAATCTCCTTCCATATAACAAAGGATAATAGTTTCTCAGCTTCAACTACTCATGTTCTGGTTACCTACTTTCTGATTCTAAAGAAAATCGATTGATTCCACACACACCACACTCTGCGCAGCACCATTGAAAAGTAGTAGTGTGGGAAGGTGATCCTTTAGAGAGCCAGGACGGTGAGACCCTTGGTCTGCTAGTTGTTCCCATGCTCCATTATCCCTCGTTCCCATGAGCAAAAGAAGAAACCCTATGTGCCAAATCCACTCAATTTTAGAGAAGCCCTTAGTAAGAAACTGGATTCTCCACTTCATATACATTCTATTAGCTGAGGGAAAATGTGTAGCTTAATTAAGAAAATGAGAGATAAGGTCAAATACCATGTTGCTTCATGAAAGGATATCATACCCCCAAGGATCATGAGAAATTTTCTAGTGGCTAGGAAATGCGTTGCACTTCTCTCACCACCCTGAACAAAGAGCTAAGGGCCACAAGAAGGGTGACTGAATTTTTCAGTCCTTTTGTGATTCCTGTGGTGTGAGACAGCTCAGTATGTTAGAAGCTTCTCAGCGATGGCAGTTTAGAAGGCAGAAACAAAGTCACTCTAGATTTAATGTCTTTGCAGGAACTTCATCTCTACTCTGAGCAAATGGTTTATTAGAAGAACTTGTGGGTCCTGAGTTTAAATCCTGCTCCCTTAAGCTTGAATGCCCAAATCAATGGGGCTCATAGTTTTCTTCTGGGAAACAATTCCATTGTGCTAGGCTTTCTTTTGGGCCAACAACCAGCTCCCAAATCATGACAGTGAGACTTTTTTTTTAATAATTGTGAATGTTTGGTCTTCACTTAGGCTTGCTTTTTGCCAGCTCTTATAAATTAACATCTTTCTCTTCATCTACATTTTGCCTTTTTTTTTAACCTTACATCAGTCATTCCGTATGTCCAGAGCATCCCTCTCTTTTTCTCCATCATTACCCTCTTATTTTTCTCTCTCCTACTGTTTAATCTCTGTCCACTAGCTAACTCTACTGTCTAGCTATTGACCATTCAGACTTTTATTAAATCAATCAGGTGCCTTAGACAGGCAAGATGAAACAACAACACATCTTTACATAATTAAACAAATGCAGCATAGACAAATTTAACACCTCATTACATGGGTAAAGTAAAATTCTACAAGCCCCATGATGGAAGCCTGCAGTATACTCTTTGTTACTCATCATCTAACACGCTATGTGCAGGAGGCTTGCAGCTGCCACATCTTGGATTCCTCTGCAGCAACATGGCTCTTGACAATGTACCAATCAGGGCCTAAGGATCTCAGTCTCAGACCTCAGCAGCTGCTGCTTCCAGTCTTCATACCTTTGAGTTCCTATTCTGCTTATGACACAAGGATCTATCACTTTGTATATAGGAACACATCTCTGCAGTTTAACTGCTCTTTTCTTTTTGCTTACTATGTCATAGGTATGTATTTGAAGATTAATCATTGATATATACGCTGAATTGTTTTGCCATAAAATTCCTTGAAATGGGCACTGAAGTACATTGAATATATAAGTGTTTATTAGCAGAAATATGTACATATATAAAATATTATATATACATTTATTATATATTGTATAATTTATATTATACATTATGTACACATATATATTTATATATAAATATATAAAACTATATATGTACATATATAAAATTGTCAACAGTCATGGATGGTGTCCATTGTCTCCTCTTGTCTTCTTGCTTCTATATTTCTGTATGGAATACATTATCCTTGTAATAAAACTAATTATATTTTAAATTATATTTAAATCTATTCCCTAAAGCTTGGTATGTCCCATGTTATAATTATAATTATGCTGGTCTGCCCTGTCACCTGAGTACCCAGCCCTTTAAGAGAAAAGCTCTGCCCACTCCCATTTTCCCCATTCCTGATGAGGCAAGCTGATCTATTGCCTTTCCTCTCTTCCTTTCTCTATCTCTGTGGGTTCTTCTTCTGAAGAGGCAGCCTCTACCTCTCCCTTACCCCTTCTTTCCTCTCTCTCTCCCTCTCCCATAACTCCCTCTCAATACCCACTAAATAAACTCTATATCCAAGTTCTCACCACATGGCATTTCTGTCTGTCTCCCAACCACCGTGGCCTCTCTCATTCTCAGTGGGATCAGCCAGGGTTAGCTGCACCACTAAAACTATTAACGCTGGTGTTTGACTTGGCCAGGGTCTCTCTGTATTTCCTCCCACCCCATGGACTGAGACACACAAAGATACTGGACCCAGAACTGCTACTCTGCACAACTCTGCACTCAGCTACAATCGGTAAGATCTATGCCCCCTCACCTCTTGCTATGTTCCATGACTGAGAATTCCTTCCAGTTGTTTTTGCCTTCGGGCTTCGCTCCAAAATACCCAGTACTGGTCAGCCACAGCTTCGCGAACTGGAGTCCCCTGGCCCCTCCCTTGTGCTCCACAGATGGCAAAGGACAATTTGTGCCAATCATGTCTGGTTTTCTCTTAGTCCCTGGGACACTGAAACTACAGGCATAAGACCTTCTACCTCACTTATGGAAAACTGTGCCATTCCAAACCGTTAAATAACAACCTAAATTGGCCACCTAATGCCAGATCCCAGCACAGGAGCTTTCTAATTTCTATCAGCAAAAAGGCAGATGTAAAAGTTTCTATCCAGCTGTACTAAATTCTGCCTGTCTGGGGAGAGTACTCCCCCTACCCAGCCTGTAAATGCTCCTTTTCTCTCTCCTATTCAAAATCTCTCTCTCTCCTATCCTGCCTCTGCAACCACAATTACTGCACTATCCAGCCCCAAGAGCAGGTCCTTGTTCCCTCCCCACTGCAGCTAGCAGGGCTTAAAAGTTTCCTGCCTAGTTCATGCATAAAAGGATGTGTGAATAGCGATCACACAGATGTGATTTTGTTTAAAATGTATGTTCTATGTATCCTATATGTCTCTCTTGCGATTTCTGTTTTAAATCCTCAGTTTCTCTGTGCTATCCATTATGTGACCACCACTATCTTTGTTGCTGACAATTCCTACAGTTTCTTGGTTTCTTCATGCTTTGCACTATGTGACCTTGACACCATCTTTGTTAGGGGCAACTGCTGCCATTTTGTTTCAGCTTAAGATAGGGAGGAGGGACAGACTGGTGAGGTTTTGCTCCTAGCCAAATGGTGCCAGCTTTCCCAATAACTGGTGACTGTAATCCAGTATGGCTGCTACATGACATGCTGCCAACTACCTTTAAGCCATTAGCTATGTTTTTACGTATGGTGTAATTGCATGATGGTCTGTCTTGGCAGGTCCTGCTGAGGCGTTCATCATATGCAGAGACCCACCTTTGCAGTTCCAATTCACTCGTGTCAACTCTGCTTTATAATATATTCTATATATTGATAAAAATTTATGGTTAAAAAGATATATTTCAGAATAACAAAGCTAACCTCCAGCCTTTCTTATAAACTGTTCTTCACTATTTAAAGTTTTACTATTAAACTTCTTTTGCAAACATTTTTTTTCTTCTTTGTCCTTCACAAGTGCTGTAGTCATAATTTATCTATACTTGATAAACAACCTTCAATTACTCAGAAATCTGGGGAATATACCATTTAAATTTTTAGTTATTAAAAGGCTTTTTATAACAGTAAAATGTTGGCTCCTAGCAGCACTGTCCCATTTCCTCCAAAGAAGACAGATGACAGATGACCACAGAACAATACCCATCTGCAGTTTGCTTCATCAAACAAAAGCGCTAAACATTAGGCTGAAATGCCTTTCATCTAAACCCTGAGGAACTCCAGACATGGACAAAGGAGAACTGGGGTCTACTGCCTAGCTGCTCAGTGCGTAGTAGGCTTATCTTCTTACAGATTGCTAACCCACAGGATCTTTTGAAATGTGGCAGGCCCTATGCTAACAGCAGAAGGCAAATACAATCCTGAAAGCCCATGCCCTCAATGACTATGGAAGACCCTGAGGAGTGGCTCTAGGTAGCCAATCTAGTAAGTTCTGGGTCATTTTTTAAATTAATAACTCAAGTTATATTTTACCCTCCTCAAAGATTTCTCATACAGTTTGACAGCTAAGGTTTTGGCAGGTTAAAAAGGACAACCTCACAAAACAAATTTCAGTATGACTTCTTAACATGTATAAATAAAAGATATTTTAACATGCAAAGCTCAAATCAAGAAATTGTTTTAAGCTATACAAATGCAAGTTATTAAGGTGTGTACCTGCAACTTATAAAGATCTGAGGACAAATACAAGTTATCAAAGTCTTCTGTCTCATTATGCTGCCATTCATAGTCTTAACATTATCAATAAAATGCTGATAAACTATTAATCTAACTCTGGCAGAGTACCACCAACCATTATACTGCAAGATCAAGATTTGAAATTGTCCTAAATCACTTTCTAAAGATACTGTTTATTGTGTAAAAGTATGTCACATTTATTCTGGCATAAATATGCTGCTGTTTATACAATGTATGTGTCTAAAACTTATGTTTGCACAAACTCAAAGAATTCTTCAGAGTGTCAGGGAGCTGAATTGAAGGATTCTCCTTAATCAGGAGAATGCACACCTCTCAATTCCCTGGTCCTGACGTCCTCCTTCTCAATTATCAGGACCTAAAGAAAAATATGTTCTTCCTAAACTTAACCTTATCCTCTGCTCTGCCGACACCTTGTTAGGTCCAAGAGACACCAGGCAGTTCCACACCATAAATCCTGGACAGGAGTGAAGCAACCAGTACCCCAGGACCAACATCATCATTTTCAGGTCCCTATGATACCGATGTCCACAAATCAGCAGGCAGTAGTCTCGAGAATGTGATGCACTCATCCCCTTAATCTGCATTACTAACGCTGCACCTTTTATTATATGAAAAAGATGTAAATGCTAGAATTATTATTATGTGGCCTGCCCTGTCACCTGGGTACCCTATCCCTTTAAGGGACAAGCTCCACCCATTCCAATCTCCCCCTTCCTGCCAAGGCAAGCTGATCTAGTGCCTCTGCACTCCTCCTTTCTTTCTCTCTGTCCATTCTCCTGAAGAGGCAGCCTCTGCTTCTTCCTTCCTTGCCTCTTCTTTCCTGCTAAACTTTTCAAAAGAAGGAATGGTCTTCAGGTTTCCTGCTTCACAGAAGAAATTGCCACACATACTTCAGGACACAGAAAAAAGCATCTGACAAACTTTGTCATGACAAGGCAGAACAGATCTTTAAATTTCTTTCTTCACTGAAAAGTCTGCCAGATGCTTTACACCCATAGGCTAAAGATGGATGTCCCAATGTTACAGAAGAGCTTTGAGTTACTGTCCAGGCAGCAAGATGTCTCTGTAATATCTAGAGTTTTGGAAGTTGCTAATAATTCACTTCCTGATTACTTAGGTAATATTATATCCTTTTGGGTTCTTTGAAGAGTTGAAGACAGATAGTTATAGTTCACTTTAGCTAAGATAAAATATAAATTAGATATGAAACTTTCCAGATGTAAATAATTCAATATTATGAATGTAATTCTTGGTTGATACCTGTTTTGTTATATGTATTTTACTATATTAAAGTTAAAATCTAAATTTTATTTAGATAGAAAACGGGAGATGATGTGGGATATCCTGTATATGTGTTGCTTATGTAAATAAAGCTGTTTTGTTGTATGTCAGGGCAGAATATAGCCAGGCTAGAAGAGATGTTTAGAGAGAGTAGGTGGAGTCAAAGATATGCAAGGTAGCTGCTGAAGGAGAATGAACCAGCCAGAACCTTAGATAAGCTACAGCCTCATTGCAATTGCAATACACAGTTTAAAAGAAATGAGTTAATTAAATATGTAAGAGTTAGTTAATAAGAAGCCTGAACCATTGGTCAAGCAGTGTTGTCATTAATATACTTTCTGTGTGATTATTCAGGTCTTGGCCGCAAGGAAATGAATGAACAACTTCTGTTTACAATAAAGATCAAGAAGTTGCCAGATAGTGTTGTAATTTTGATGAATGACATTATTATGGTTTTATCCTCTTAGAAGAAGAAATACATTGGTTATATTTGGATTGCTTATACCGGCCAGGAGAAGGCTCTTTTCTTTATCATCCTAATATTAGCTGAGATAATTTTCCTTCCTGAGTCCAATTAGTGATGGAGTATTGAAATTTTTTGTGGGAGCCAATAAAAGTGAATTCTGTCCACCTTGATTAAAGACCAAAAAGTTCAGGCTTATTGTTGCGCTTTCAAATTTATTGGCAGGAGATTTGATTTAAGATGTGTCTACTAACAAAGATATCTTGACCTAGGGTGTGGATACTTGTTGTCCTGGGAATTAATATGATAATCACTTTGTTCCTTGTATCCTGATTTAAAAAAAATGTCTTTTGCTTTCTTTCTCGTTTCTGGGTTGGGGTCTTTAAAGATCATATGAAATAAGCACTAACAGAATCAGTATTCACTGGGCTGTCCTCCAGCTACTGTTCTATGTCTCTGTATTTCTTTTGTACCTTTGTTTATTCTGCCTAACATTTCTAATCCACATGTCCTACCCACTTTTACAAATGTCATCCCACCATGTGCCTATGACAAATTTTCCTCTCTCATTATTTCTTACTGGCTCAAAGAAAAAAAATAATGAAATGGCTTTTTGCCTTGAAGTCTGAGCATATACCTAGGAAAATTCTATTCTAAGGTCTGACCTTGGAGATACTGGAATATATATTGCTGAAGACAGGGGACAGGTGATAGGGGCAGAGGGTGACAAAGTATTTGTCATTTTAACATTTTGAGAAGAGTTAATATTTATCTGACATTTCTTGAGAGGAAAATGTAAGAGATCTTGTAAATGGATTAAAAATTCTTCCTGACAGTTGTCCAGATAAAATAGTGGTAACAAAAACTTGTAGTTGAAATAATGAATATTAGCTCAAATGCGCTCTATTTTGTTGACAACTGTAGTATGAATATTACTTAATTTCTAAATATCAAGTGATGCCATTATAGCTATACCATTTGTAAGATTGTATTAGTAGAAAGGAGGGAATTGTAGGAGGTGACCTTGGAATATACTATTGAAGAAAACAAGAACTTGTATTCTCACCATTTAGTTTGCCATTTGACTCTTATTTTTCTACAATTTGTAAATCTTTATGAGGATAGTAGGGATAATTAAATTATATGCAGTCCCTCTTTCATTTGGACAAGTTTTAAAACCATTTTTTTTCTAAACCAATTTCAATTTACTACTTTCTTTTAGAATTCATGGAAGTTAAGGCAGCGGTGTATGGGTTGGACTAGCTTGTAGCACCAGGCTGTCAAATTAAGAATTTTGTTGACAATATTTTGAGGTGACCCCAATACAAATCTTCATTATATGCCACATTTGCATAAGTTTTTTCTCATTCTTACATTCCCAATCAGCTTCCTTTAGTGAAGAAAATTTATCTGCTATTAAGTCCACAGAGGTTGTCTAATATTATTTAAGTTGTTGTAGTATTTTTGTTCAACCTTCACACTATGGAACTTTACTATTTTATTGCAAAATAAATTTTAGAGTATTAAATGGGAGACTGTTTTAGTACAATGCAAATTATTACTTGTGCAAAATAATGAATTTTATTTTGTATCGTACAAAAGGAATCAAGTAATAGGTATAACTTAGTTTAATATTATAACTATATATAAAATTTACACATATATAAGTTTTCTAACTTGTCAAATTACAGAGTCAATGTTAAAAAAGTATTTCAAATGAAAATATTCCCTACCAGTTGAAGCAAGATCTCTGGTTTGTCTTTGTTTGTTTGTTTTTACTTCTATAAGCACCTCTTTGAGTGAATTTAATGTTTTCTATTCATAAATTTTGCTTTGACTTTGAGAAAGAACTACTGCTGGAGATGACCTGTTTGTGCATAATAGACAGTAATGGTGTATTTAGATTTTCCATGGGTCCATACTTGCCTAAAGTATCATTATATTTTCTATTGTAAAAGTTAATTTTAATGTCACACTTTCATTATAGGCATTTATGTCCTTAAAGACCAAAATCAAAGCATGTAACATGGGAATTCCTAATGCTTGTCTCCTTGTAGAGTTGAGAAGCTTGCACATGGTACTCACCAGTGCTAAGTGTGGAAGTTTTACATCAGTTTGAACTTCAGCTTTAGCAGGGAACTCACTGGAAGGAAACAGTTTTCTTCTGTTTGTAACAAGGATTGTTTCATGCTTCATATTGTTCCTTGATGAGTGGCTTGCTCTTTTCTGTGACAAGACAAGCTCTATGCTCCCTTCTCCCAAAGACATATAACACATACTTTATGTTTGATAGGCTCTGAGCTCCAATCTCCAAACTCCAAATTTCCAAAAGAAAACAAACAAAAAACCACCTGATTTATTTGCTTTGTTATTTTCTGTTTTGATTTTCCTACTAATCTGCAGGTAAACTGTTGCAAATCTCTTTCAAAACTGGTTTTAATCCATTAGTTCAGAACATAATAGCAGTTTTTTCCTAAATTTGGAAAAATTTGGACTGTTTTATTAGTATAAATAATATATTAAAATGATCTCTATGCTTGTAAAATTAAGATGGGGACAATTTGATGTTAAAAAGTGTGCTTGTCATGTAACTGAAGTTTTGGCTGGAGAAGAAAAGAGGTGAGGTGAGAAGCTCTGCTCTAGACCTGTTAAGCAGAAAGATTTCTGAGTTCGGGGATATCAGGCACAGTTGAATATTAGTCATCAGAGCATTGGGACATTGCTGGAGCTAGAACACACATTTGTGATAAATCAATGACTACATTGTATTTTAAGCCACTGAAGGATGTAAGAAGCCCCAGAAGCAAGTGACTTTGAGGTAAGCTAGTAGCAAAATGTAAATGGATGTGGTTATTGCCTGCATTATTTTCTGTTGCTTTTATAATGCTTGTTATCCTTATTTGGCATATATTTTAACTTTCTGGAGCAATGTAAGGTCTGCTTTTTTATTTTTTAAAACATGGATTTGATTTGATGTTTACCACAGAGGTGCAGCTGCTGTGTTAACCATTCTTCTCGTCTCAATTTAAGCTTGTCTTAGGTATCTCCCTAGAAAAGGCTTGCATGACTTAATATCCTCTTGTTTGGGCTCATTATTTTCTATATCTCATTCTCATTTTTACAGCAAGCATTTTTATTATCTATCTAAAAGTTGAAGCTTCAATTCCTTGTAATGTTTTGTAAAACTGTGTGGGTTGTGTTTTTGTGAGTTTGTGTGTGTGTGTGTGTGTGAGAGAGAGAGAGACAGAGAGAGAGAGAGAGAGAGAGAGAGAGAGAGAGAGAGAGAGAGAGAGA
>JAQHUG010000046.1:1442726-1467754 GCA_028555095.1 Dicrostonyx torquatus | reverse complement strand
TTATCGGATAACCATGGAGTAAAGTTAGAATTTAACAAAAATTCCACCCCCCCAAAAGTCTACAAATGCATGGAAACTGAACCACTCCTGGGTCAAAAAAGAAATAAGGAAAGAAATTAAAGGAGGTCAAGGGGATTCGAATTGGAAAGGAAGAAGTCAACCTTTCGTTATTTGCAGACGATATGATAGTGTACATAAGTGATCCCGAAAACTCTACCAAACTTCTATAGCTGATAAATACCTTCAGTTAAGTGGCAGGATATAAGGTCAACTCAAAAAATTCAGTAGCCCTCCTATATACAAAGATAAAGAAACAGAGAGGAAAATAAGAGAAACATTACCTTTCATGATAGCCACAAATAGCATAAAGTATCTTAGGGTAACACTAACCAAGGAAATTAAAGAACTATTTGACAAGAACTTTAAGTCCTTGAAGAAAGAAAGCGAAGATGATACCAGAAAGTGGAAGGATCTCCCATGCTCCGGGATTGGTAAGATCAATATAATAAAAATGGCAATTCTACCAAAATCAATCTATAGATTCAATGCAATCCTCATCAAAATCCCAACAAAATTCTTCATGGACATTTAGAGAACAATAACTAACTTTATATGGAAAAATAAAAAGCCCAGGATATCCAAAACAATTCTATACAACAAAGGAACTTTGGGAGGCATTACCATCCCAGACTTCAAACTCTATTACAAAGCTACTGTATTGAAAACAGCTTGGTATTTCATAAAAAGAGAGACACTGACCAATGGAACCTAATTGAAGACCTGAATATTAATCCAAAACCCTATGAACAACTCATATTTGACAATGAAGCTAAAACTATGCAATTCCAGAATGAAAGTATTTTTAACAAATGGTGATGGCATAACTGGATGTCAACCTTTTGGAGAATGAAAATAGACCCTTATCTATCACCATGCACAAAACTCACGTCCAAATGGATTAAAGACTTCAATATAAATCCGACCACACTGAACCTCATAGAAGAGAAAGTGGGAAGTACCCTGCAATACATGGGCACATAGACAACTTCCTATGTAAAACTCCAGGGGCACAGACAATAAGAGCAACAATAAATAAATGGGACCTGCTGAAGTTAAGAAGCTTCTGTAAAGCAAATGACACAGTCATTAAAACAAAAATGCAACCTACTGAGTGAGAGAAGATCTTCACTAACCCCACATCAGACAAAGCCTGATCTCCAAAATATACAAAGAACTCAAGAAACTGGTCATAAAAAGTCTAAATTACCCAATTAAAAATTGGGGTAATGATCTGAACAGAGAATTTTCAACAGAAAATTTCGAATGGCCAAAAGATGCTTAAGGTCATGTTCAACTTCCTTAGCGATCAGGGAAATGCAAATCAAAACGACTTTGAGATACCATTTTACACCTGTCAGAATGGCTAAAATCAAAAACACCAATGATAACCTATGCTGGAGAGGATGTGGAGTAAGGGGAACACTCCTCCATTGCTGGTGGGAATGCAAACTTGTGCAACCACTTTGGAAATCAGTGTGGCGGTTTCTCAGGAAACTGGGAATCAACCTACCTCAGGATCCAGCAATACCACTCTTGGGAATATACCCAAGAGATGCCCAACCATACTACAAAAGCATTTGTGCTACTATGTTCATAGCAGCATTATTTGTAATAGCCAGAACCTGGAAACAACCTAGATGCCCCTCAATGGAAGAATGGATCCAGAAAGTGTGGAATATATACACATTAGAATACTACTCAGGAGAAAAAAACAATGACATCTTGAATTTTGCATGCAAATGGATGGAAATAGAAAACTCTATCCTTAGTGAGATATCCCAAACCCAAAAAGATGAGTATTGTATATGATTACTCATTAGTGGACCCTAGCCATTAACAAAGGACATTAAGCTTATAGCTCACAAGCCTAGAGAAGCCAAAGATGATGGTGAACCCAAAGAAAAACATGTATAGATCCTGCTGGAAGTTGGACGCAAACAAGATCGTCAGGCAAAAGTTGGAAGCACAATTGTGGGGATTGGGCTGGAGGTAGGGGTTGGGTGTGGGGGTAGGTAAAAGGGAGGGGGGTAGAAGGGAGAAGGAAGAACTTGGGAGAGCCTGTGAGTGGTGGAGGTTGGAGACAGAGGAAGGGTGGGTATTGGAGAAGGGAATAAGATATCTACATTAAGGGATTCATTTTAAGATTGGCAAGAGACTTGTCTCTAGTGGGGATCCCAGGTGTTCCCAGGGATGTCCCCAGCTAGGTACTTGGGCAACAGAGGAGAGAGTGCCTGAACTGACCTTATCCCATAGTTACATTGTTGAATATCTTGATTGTCACCATAGAAATTTTGCATGATGGATGGAGATAGAGCCAGAGACCCACCTTCAAATCAGAGCAAGGGATTGAGCTACCAAGGTCCAGTGGAAGAGCAGAAGGAGGGAGAAACGAGCAAGGAAGTCAGGACTGCGAGGGACTGGCCCACCAACTGAGACTGTGTGCTTGATCTATTGGGAGCTCATCAAATCCACCTGGACCAGGACTGAATGAGCATATGACCAAACCTGACTCTCTGAATGTGGTTGCCAGTGGGGACTGACTGAGAAGCCAATGATAATGGCACAGGGACTTATCTATCTGTTCTGCATGTACTGGTTTTTTGGGAACCTATTCTCTATGGATGTACACCTTCTTAGACTGAGATGGAGGAGGGGAGGGCCTTGGGCTTTCCACAGGGCAGGGTATCCTGCCCCATTTTAAGGAAACACGGGGAGGGCGGTGGGGTAGTGGGGGAGCGGGAGGGCCTGGGACAAGGGGAGTAAATGTAAATTTTTCTTTTAACAATAAAAAAAGGAAAAAAAAAAGATAATTTTATGGTAGGGGTCACCACAACATGAGGAACTGTATTCAAGGGTCACAGAATTAGGAAGAAATAGAAACATTGTTTACACATTCCCAAGTATATTTAAGCCATGTAGATGTGTCAAAACTGAATATAAACCAAAATCTTAGCTCAGAGTATTCATGCACTTATGGTCACCTCCAAGGCACAATGTAAGGAACTTTAAATTTAAAGATTTCTTGATTTAGTTTGGTCTCCAATAAAATAAAAAAAATAGTTATTTTACCTAGGTATTTTCTGTAGGAATTTCTATAACCAGTAGCCTTTATGTTACCCACCCACTTGGGTGTAGCTTCTTATACTATATATGCTGATATGAAGCACACATCCAGCCTCTTTTCCAGCTGCAGGATTTGGTTGTTGTAACCTGATCCAGCATAGGATTGTGATCTGTGAGTCTACCCTTAAATAAATAACCCTCTATTATACTTAGTTCTGAGCTAGTGTGGGATTTCTTTTACGCACCCTTCTTCAGGTATTGTGTTATTTCCTTAAAATGATTTCAATACAAACTTTACAAAATATTAGTTACAAGTATCTACTCATGACCTTCTCCATCTTCAACACAGTCCTTGGAAACAAATGCTCAAACTCTGCATGTGGCAATCATACCTTTAATGTTTCTCATAATAGAAAGTTATCAATGTTAAAACATATACATCCAGGGAAATGCTTTTGCCTCTTACAGATTTTTGGTTGTATGCATACCATAGGTCATGATATCACCTTGCACTGCATACTGCATTCTATTTTTGGAAGAAACCTCAATTTACTTAAATTTCTTTGAAATTAAATTATAATCAATTGCTGTGTGAGGTCCTTCTTTCGATGTGTTGCTTTCATTGGTTGAATAAAGAAACTGCCTTGGCCTTTTGGTAGTGCAGAACTTAGATAGATGGGGAAAAGAGAATTAAATGCTGGGAGAAAGAAGGCAGGTGGGGAGAGCCTCCATGGAGTCACCAGAGTCAGACATGCAGAATTGTTCCTGGTAAGCCACGACCTTGTGGTGATACACAGATTGGTGGAAATGGGTTAGATCAGGATGTGAGAGTTGGCCAAGAAGAGGCTAGATATAATGGGCCAGGCAGTAAATTAATTAATACAATTTCCGTGTTGTTATTTAGGGGGCTAAGCTAGCCAGGCAGCAGGACAAGGCCTACTCCTCCATACTACAGAGTGGTGATTCAACGTGGTTGACTAACTCCACGTAATACCTGAGAGGGCTTGAAAAGGAATTCTAGACACAAATATAGAGTTTAACACAGCTTTTTGATGTTTACTGGTGGGGTGCTGCAGAGAAATTTCCCTGACTCAGAAGCTGTACAGGAAAAAATGCTGCATGGTTTTAAAACGTGGCTTCCTGGGATGTGCCACCAGTGCAAACTCCGGCTACAAAGCATTTAAATGACATTTGTGGGATCCGGGTGTTTCTGTGCCCATTAGGGTTGGGAGGAAACTGGCTGAGACCATGCCTGTGACTCAGTGCTCCCTGCCTGGGCAGGTGGTGAGATTAGGTCTACTAGGCACGCACAAGCAGGAGAGCATGGCGCATTTCTGCTGCCATACAGGGAGATGTTTCCAGATTTGTCTATAAGTCAGATAAAAAGAGTATATGTGCTGCACACTCATTCTCAGAGTTAAAGTGCTGAGTGTGACTCCTACCTGGCAGTCCCAGAGCTAGCAGAAATGGTTCGTCCACCATTTTGAAATTGGAGAGAGGCGGTGCCAACATTCAGAGCAGCTGCAACCAAACTTCTTCGCATTTTCAAAGCTCTTCAAGACAAGAGAGAATTAATGATAATGCAATAGGACAGATTCAGACATAAAAGACGTCTAAATGGGTCATGGTGTTAGATAAAGCACATAGGCTTGGGAGAAAAAGATAAAGAGTATACAGAGTTATAATATAAAGTTAATGCTTTTTAAAAAAGGGTAAAGTCTTTAAAGAGACAGAGTACAGATAGTTATAGTGTAAAAGAAATAGAGAAAAATAAGCCACATAAAAATGGAAAATTCACAGAGTCTGGAATATGTTTTTTGAGTTTTCTTTAATTTTTTGACTATAAAGGAGCTAATTTTCAAAGAGATATTTCATTTTATGGGCTAAACTAATCCAGCATGTATATCATAAAAGTATGTTGACTTCAGAATTTTGGTCTAAGGATATGATGCTTTGGAAAAGAGGTTCCTCTTTTGTTTTCCTAAAAGATGAGACCCTGTGGATTGCTTCTAGAACAATATGGTATGATAGACCACGCCTTCCTGATAGGTCACCGTGAAGACCTTCAAAAAATTACTTCGCTCAACTGCCAACTGAGATGAACCTGGCATATAGGATATACCATGAAAGACCTGATTAATAGCACCTCCATATAGCACGAAGCAGTTTGGAGAGAAAAATCTATGCCCATATTCCCAAATATTGTTTATAAAAGTTCTTTTACATTTAAAGAGGAATATGATATAGATATGAATAATTTACATTGGTATAAATTTTGCCTTGTTAATATAAATTTAAGGTCAATTTTGTTATATGTATATGTTTTTCTGATCTTGATTAAGGTATTGTGATTGTGTAGTTCATTTAAAAATGTAATGTATAATTAGGAAATACAGGTTATTAATGGATAATCATCGATAATAGTCAAGCTTGTAGTCATGTTAGTTAGATTTTCTAGATATATAGAGATATATTTCAGTTAGATAAGCATTCTTCATATTTTTCAAAGACTACAAAATATGGCTTTTAATGTTTTAATAATTTAGGGATTTTCATGACAATGAGACACATCTGCTTCTGGCAGCACCAATCTACTTCAAGAGAAAGATGGGCATTGAAGAGGCTCCTTATGGAGTTGGTTATCCATTTGGGCAAGAAACTGCTCTTTCCTGGACTGTTGCATAAACTGGACATGAAGAACCCACAGAGAGGAGACTGCTAAACTTGCCTAAAGGTGAGATGGTCCTTCAGGGTTCCTGCTTCATGAAAGAGTCTGTGAGACATTCTGTAGGACACAAAAGAAAGTCACTGAATTTTAATTAAAAATTTTGTGGAAATGTCTGCTAGATAATATGGGCCTGTAGGCCAAAGATGGATGCCCCAATGGTACAAAACAAGTTTGGTTGACTGTCCAGGCAGCAAAATGTCTCTGTCATTTCTGGAGTTTTAGAAGTTGCTTACTTCCTGTTTACTTAGGTAATAATATTATATCCTTCTGGAGTCTTTGATGGAGTCAAGAATAGATAGTTATAGTTATCATTTTCCTTTGTTATGATAAAAGTTAAAATAGATATAAATATTGTAACTATAATTCTTGCTTGATAACTTTTTTGTTATATGCAATTTTACTATGTTAAAGTGAAAGCATTTCTTTTTTGTTTAAACAGAAAAAGGAGAAATGGTATAGGGGGTCATTCTTTCTATCTGTTGCTTTCATTGATTGAATAAAGAAACTGCCTTGGGCTTTTGATAGGGAAGAACTTAGAAAGGCAGGGGAAAAGAGAACTGAATGCTGGGAGAAAGAAGGCAGGCATGAGAGCCATCATGGAGTTGCCAGAGTCAGACATACAGAATCTTTCCCAGTAAGTCACGACCTCGTGGTGATACACAGATTGGTGTAAATGGGTTAGATCATGATGTAAGAGTTGGCCAAGTAGAGGCTAGATATAATGGGCCAGGCAGTAATTTAATTAATATAATTTCCATGTGGTTATTTCGGGGACTAAGCTAGCCAGGCGGCAGGACACAGCCCGCTCCTCCATACTACAATCAATTACATCCCTTTTAACCTTCCCATTTCTCTTTTCCCTTGCAACCCTTTCTATATACTTCTCTTATTATAGCTAAAAAGTATAGCCTCTATTTACTATATATCTATAATAAATATATATATATACACACACACATATATAGTGATATTTGGCTATCTATATAATGTATATATGTATGTTCAACTATGTATGTTCAAACTATATTAATATAAATCGTTCATTCTACATAGAATTACCTCTATGCATATGATTTAGGACTGACTACATTGTAGGGTGATTTGGGATTCCCCTCTGTATGCTATGAATAATTCCTTTTGACATTGGTTAATAATAAAGTTTTTCAGCCAGTGGCTTAGCAGAATAGAGCACGGTGGGAATTCCAAGCAGAAAGAGAAGGATAAAAGACAGTCAGAGAGAAGCCGTGTAGCTGCCACAGGAGACAGATGCCAGATGTGGGATGGAATCATATCAGTAGGCTACAAACATGTGGCATACATAGATTAATAGAGATGAGTTAGTTTCAGATATAAGAGCTAGGTAGCAATACACATACACCTATGTGATTGGCCCAGCAGTGTTCTAATTAATACAGTTTCTCTGTGCTTATTTCGGGTCTGGGTAGCCAGGAAACAAATGAGCAACCTCCGACTACAGTAGCAAATTACCAATTTTGGGCCTCCTTCTTAAGGAAAACTATTTCTCTCACTCTCAGCATTGCTTTGTTGCCTACCATTCTTTGTCTAGGGTTGAACCCCAAGAGATTTCCCATACATTTTTTTCTAATTCTATAAGTCAAATGTTCAAGAACTATACATATTATGTCCAGGTGAGGTCTTTTCCCTAACAGAATTATATGATCATGAATTTATGACACATTAAAGACAATAAATTTTCAAGATGATAGAAATGATATTTCTAGAGAAATAACATTCTATGGTCAAGGTTACAGAACTGGTTAATTATCAGGCCCATAAATGTGATAAATCTGTATTGGAAACTAGCTTTCATGTTCTCATCAAAAATGAAAAAAAGCCATGATTATGAATGAGAGCTGAAGGGATATATGATAGTGTTTGGAGTGAAAGGAAGGAAGGGAGGAATATTGCAAATATAATCTCAAAAATGGTATGAAATATCAGCCAATGGTCTATAAAGTTGAGAATATAAATGAAAGAGATAAAAATTAAAATTGTTGTTACTGGTAATTGATAATGTTTCAAATTATCATTTACAGCTGCTTTCAGGCTCTCATTCTATTTTAGAAATCTAAGTGTAGGCGAAATATTTCTATGGGTGGAATTATTTGCCTAGGTCTTATCTTCCTGCATTCTTTTTGGTTAAATATGCAGGGAAATGGGGGAGTGTGACAGTCATTGACAAGTGGAGTTGATAAGAATAGCAAAACTACTGGAGGTGGAAGCTTATAGTAAAATTGTCAGTGTTAAGAGCATCTAGAGATGAGGTTGATAACACTGTTGTTATCATTATATTTTTGTCTTTGTCAGATTTAAATATGCCTGTAAGACTATTATTTGCTTCTTCCATTGTTTAAAAAATAATCGCCCATATAGTGTTTCTTAATTTTATGTCTAAGCTTTGTAAACTTCAGCAAACCCTTCAACTTATTTCATTTTTCTTGTGTGAAAATCACTTAAATAAATTCATACAAATCACTGGCCAATGTTACCTATTCTATTAAACATCACTCATGCCATAGTGAGTTGGAGTGGCAGCTATGGGTAAAGAAACATAACTATATAGGGAGATAGAATTCTAAAATATTAAGTAAATTTTTTTGTGTTAGTAAGTTTCCTGATGCTGTGAGAAAATAGTTAAGAAAACAAATTTAAAGCAGGAAAAGATTAATTTGTCCAATGATTTTAGAGATTTCAGCAAATGGACAGGTGACATCTTTATCCTTAGAATTGTGTCATGGCAAAGAATTGTAACAGTTATTATATGTCAGAATGCAATGCTCAACTCATGCCAACCAGGAAGGAACAGGGAGTGGATGAAGTCCCAACATCTCCTTAAAAGGCATGCTCTCAATGATTTAATTTCATCTTTCTGAATCCCATCTCCTAAAGGATTCATAGATTCTCAATAGTAGCATGAACTTGTGCCAGTCTCTCATGTAATATTCAAGAAACGGTTGTCATTACTTAGGGGATATGCTTTTAACCTAGATCATGTTGGACAATTTCTATTCTGTCACTGTCCTGGGTTTGCATGTGATTTTGCTTCTGTTTACATTTTTGGTCTTACCATGTGTTATTGTATTAAGTTCATAATCCTCAGCTGGTATAGGAGGTCCATCTTTCTATGTGTTGTTTGTATTAGGTAATGAATAAAGAAACTGCCTTGGCCAGATAGAGGCAGAACTTAGGTAGGCAGGGAAGATGGAACTAAAATCTGGAAGGAAGAAAGTAGAGTCAGAGGGAGATGCCATGGATCCCCCAGAATTGAACACTGGGAATTTTACCCAGTCAGCCACTGCCACGTGGTGATACACAGATTAATAGAAGTGGGTTAAATTAAGATGTAAGAATTAGCCAATAAGAAACAAGAACTAATGGGCCAAGCAATGTTTTAATGAATATACTTTCTGTGTGGTTATTTTGGGGCTAAACTATCCGGGCAGCTGGGAAGAACAAGAGGGCCCTCTTTACAACACTGTGACTTTGTTTCCTGAGTGATAAAACAACAGGCATGCACCATGTCTGACTTTTTGCTTGGTTTTATTCTCCTTACTTTCTACTCTTTTTTCTGCTCCTCTCAGCAATTCTTCTTAATTTAGTTACTATCTCATTCTTTCATTCTTTCACACGAACAATATCTCTGCATTTTCAATGCAATACATGGTGGAAGATTTGGGGATACAAAAATGAAACATACCTGTAAACTGATAGCAATACCTGAACTTTGAAAATCTACAAAGTATCTGTTAACTTATAATTAATTTGGAAACTGAATGCATAATTCAGATAATATATTGAGATTGGAGTGACAGATTTATTTCATATTATTGAAGAGCCTATACAATGAATAAAACAATGTGAAGGAACCAAGACAGAAATCTACTTCCTTCTCAGTATTATTTCTAATTGGTCTAGATAGTCAAAGTCTCATATAATTCTAGGGTAGTATGGAGATATCAGCAAAAAGAAATGGAAACTCACATTAAAATCATATTAGTTCTGAAAATTGAACTCAAGTCAGTAGATAATTGATCACAGATTAGCCTGCTGAAGCTAACAACAATAAGTCTAGGAGTGTGTTAGAGAGTATTCTGGGGAACAGAAAGCATATAATGAATATAGGTTTAAAGAGAATTTAGTTAATTGCCTTACTTGATATAGTCTAGGTAGCAAAACATGGCGACTTTTCCATTGAAAACTAGCTGTTCCTCTGGCTGGATGACTTTGTATTTCCAATCTGGACCTAAATGTCTTGGAATGGCTGCCAGTCTTCAGTCTTTCAGTTGAAAGACAGAACAAACCTTGAAGGATGTTGGCAGCAGGAGCAAGAGTAGCAACAACTGTAGTTGTAGGTAGCAGCAGTAGCAGCAGCAATAGCAGTAGAGGCAGCAGCAGCAACAACAGCTGGAGGAGGGCATGGGCACCGCCAGCAAGAGATTGCATGAGCTACCAAGAGGATGCACAAACTCCTCAACCGCAGCTAAGACATTTCCCTGATGTTCCTTATATTTAGATCACTGGGAAAAGATACAAAATACATGAAGTTTACATCTTCATATTTCTCCTAACCTAGTTAAGAAAATCCCTAATGTAATTGCCCAAAGGTTTGTTTCATGGGTGATTCTTGATATAACCTGTTTATAAGCAATGTTAATCATTAAAATAGGATGTACTTACACTAAGTTTCAAATTTTTATGAGATTAATTATGAAAATAAGTTGTTACTCATGGCAAAAAATAAATATTTAAAATAGAAATGGAAATTTAGCAAGAGCACAGAAATCAAGAAAACAAAATATAACTCACAAGGCAAAAGATGAAGAACAACCACTAACGATCTCCCAACATTAGCTAATAAATGAAGAATTTAAAACTCTTTGCTATATTAATAATAATGACATGTGACAAAAACTATAACTATGTCAAATAATACATATAATTATAAAAAATAAGAACAGAAAATAATTGAGCAGATTTGAAGAAACAAAGACATCATTCAAACAATTAGTAAGTTAACAAATGTGTTAAGCACAGAGTGTTCATTATTACATCTTAGCTACACATACATACACACAGACACACACACACATGTTTATTTTAGGCTAAATAAAAATGCTTTTAGAAGAAATTCCAGAGATTAGAAGGCAAAGAAGTAAAATTTAAAAATGTGTTTTATATATGTGTGTGTGTGATGTATGTGTATGTGTGTGATATTCACCATATATATGGTAAACAGTCTGCTATTTTTCCATATATATTGAGAAATGATTATAAAATTCTCAAATATAGAATACAAAAGCTAACTTTAGACTTTATAGGAGGATGATTATTATAACAAAATACTGTTTCATAGAGGGGACTATCCTAAATAACCTATATAGATCCACTCAAAATAGACAGTTACCTAAACAGGAAAAGTGAGGGACACAAATTATTTTCATTAAAACCACAAATATCACTCATAAAAGACAAAGCAATAAAATTTCACTTCATAGAATGAGCAAATCTTTCTCCGAGACATTAGCAGTGTGGATATTAATGTTGCAAAATATCATAAAATGCACACACGCGTGCAGAAACTCACACACACACATTTACATGTTTGCACACAGAGAGGACACTTAGAACTCAATTCAAATACATGCAAGCGAACCAAGCTATGTAGGAGAAAAAGTTGGGTCATTTATTTCAACTAATGAAGACATATAAGTTTCTAACACACATTAAAAGGTCAAATAGTTACTTGGAAATTTAATCAGTAATAAAATAACACTATATATACATTTGTTTAAAAAATAAGTAGATAGCAATCAGCTAGAGAAATGGAACTAAATAGGACACTCATACAATGCTGCCTGGAAAGTTAACAGATACCCATTCTAAAAAGCAGTCATGATACTTCCTACAAAGTTATCCATAAATGTATTGAATTATTATAGTTGCCTTTTGTTTTTGAGATAGATTCTCACTGTTTAACCCTGACTTGCCTTTAGTGCACTACTTACACTATATTCTTTTCAAACTCATAGAGATTTCATGGCACTCTGTTTTAGCAGCGCTGAGATTAAAACTTATGTTAACCATGCCCAATGGTATTAATAATTTTACGTTTGATGTCTTCCAATGTGAAATATGAGATGCTAAAAATACATATCAAATCAATTGTTTTATATTCTTCATAATATATAAAAATTGGAAATAAATGCCCATCAAATGATAAACAACACACATTTTCAGAAAGGATTTCTCAGTTCTTGGAAAGGAATATTAATCCCTGTTTCAAATGGTTGAAATTCACTACCTCATGCTGACTAAAAGAAGCCAGAAGTCGTCAATTATACCGTATATGATTCTGTATGGATAAATGGCCCAAAGAGAACATTTAGGAAGGTAAGATGAATAGTGTTAGCCTCTAGTGGAGATGAATATGAAGATCAGTCTATAAGAACACAAAGGAATTTATTAACAGGAACAAAATATTTTAAAACTGGATATCAGAGATATTTGCACAGATCAATAAATTCACTAAAGATTCATTTATTCAAATATTTACAGTAAGTGATTCTTAAGTCCTGTGACTTGTGCGAGTCATTTAAATAAGTACAATAAAGGCAAATAAAATCAAAAAAAGTAAGTATAAATTAGGAATAAATCAGTCATATAAAATCCTGGAAAGTATAAATTAGGAATAAAGAAGTCATATAAAATATCCTTCTACTTTATTTGTTCTATTATAAATGCATGTGTTTGTGTGTGTGTGTGTGAGAGAGTGTGTGTGTATACACTCTACAAAAGTGATAGCATGCAATAATGTAAGCAGACCTGGACAGGACTTCTAATTTCCTATTAACTATAGGATTCTCAACCACCACAAATTAAAGAAATGGAAATTAGAGTCCTTCCTCATACTATAAAACTTGCATAAGAAAATGTATCAAATAATTGCTTAATAAGTTTTGTGCATGTCATATAAGATATTATCTGTTTCTGTGTGAGTGTGCATGTGTGTGGACATTTACGTCAATTTGTACACAGAGGAGACATGCCAGAGATTGACTTTGGGTATCTTCTTCAATTGTGCTCTAACTTATTTTTAGAGACATGATATTTTACTGAAAGTGGAGCTCACTTATTTGACAAGTCAGGACTCATGGGGTCTCCCTACTTCCCCACTTCCAGCACAGAAATTAAAGTTTTGAAAAGCCTGTCTTTTCATTTGTATTCTGAGTAGACAAATCTAGATCCCCGCATTAGCCCCTCTACTTTAGTATTGAGCCATCTTTCCAGCTCAAAGGGGTTATAATTTTATCTTCTGACACGAGATTGTTCTTTACAATTTCAAACGTTTGGAAATTTTGATCCCTCCACTTCTTAGACTGACCCATATTAGAAGAACACACTTGAGAGATGTGCTCTGGGTACATACATGGGGGATGAGATATCCTCACTACTGATAGTCATACACTGGATACCAATCAGAACTCTTCACCTTCATGAGGGATATGTGAACATTTTACGTAAAGCCAGGGAAATACATAAATAAGCTATACACGGGTAATTAAAACAATAAAAAATACATACTGGATAAAAAGACAAAGACATAAAACAGATGGATGATTTTACTTAAATTGTTTAAGAGTTTAGAATACCATATGTTTTGGCTTTAAAAATATGCTTATTTAGTAATATTATAAAGAGAACCAGTTGGTCTCCAAAAAAAATCTCATAACAATCAGGATAAGAAAACAAATTAATTGTCTAACATGTAGAGGCATCATATAGTTTCACTGGTTTCAGTTTTGGAAAGATTATGTTGCTGTATTTGGTTCTTTTCATTGTATTCATTGAGATTTGCATGCATGCGCACATGTGTTCATGAGGTATGCATATTTGTGTATGTGTGTGTATGTATGTGGGGTTGTGTGTCAAGTATTTTTTGTGTACATCTGTGAGTGTTTGTGCATGTGTGTATGAATTGTACATAGGTGTGTCATTTCATAATTATAAAGCATTAATAAGAACCAAGCAATTTATTTAACAGAAAACTGATATTAAAGTAACTTCCTACCATAGAAAACAGCAATGTATTTCAAAGAGGAAAATGTATCCCACCAGAGTGTTGCAAGGAGGGCTGCTTGTTCATCCTGACTGCCAAGCTATCCTAGCCCTGAAATGACTGCACAGTAACTGTGTTAATTAAATCACTGTTTGGCCCATTAGCTCTAGTTTCTTATTGGTTAATCCTTACATCTTAATTTAACCCATTCCTATTAATCTGTGTATCGCCATGTGGCAGTGGCTTACTTGGTAAAATTCTATGTGTCTATCTCCTATGGATACATGGCATTTCTCTCTGACTTTGCTTTCTTCCTCCCAGAATTCAGTTCTGTCTTCCCTATAGGTTTATAGTGTATCCTGTGTGCTAGGTTCATCATCTCTGTTAACAGTTGGGCAAAGTAAGTTTTGAGGATGTTTATGGCAATCTTCAGGGGGCATAGTCTATCAAAACATATTTGAATGGAAGTAATACAAAGGTTCTCATCTTCTGTGGAAACAAAAGTAAAACCTCTTTTCCAAAGCAATGTATCCTTAGACTCAAATTTTAGAATTAAGATACCTCTGGAACATATATGCTGGTTTAGCTTAGCAGCCCATACAATGAAATGTCTCTCTGTACTTAGCTCCTCACAATCAAAAATCCAAAGAAACCAAAATATACATAATTCAGTCTCTGTGTGAATTTTCCATTTTTATGTGGCTTAGTTTTCTTTACTCGTTTTAATCTATGACTATCAGTACTCTGTCTCTTTAAAGACTTTAACCTTTTTTTTTAAAGTATTAGCTTTATTTTATGATTCTCTATACTCTTTTTCTTCTGTCTCCCAAGACTACGTACATTTATCCAACACTGTGATCCATTTAGAGTTTGTTTATATCTAAATCTATCCTATTGTGAATTTGTAATATTTTACTCCCCAGGAACAGTTCTCACAATGCTGAGAACTTTTTAAAACTTAAGCTGCATCATTGTTAGGGGTAATACGGCACCACTTGTTTGACTGCCTCGTCTAAAACTTAAGCTGTGCTATTACTATGACATATATGGTAGTTCCTGCTAGCTCTGCACAGGACAGAGTGGCAGAGATGCTTGCATCTCTGAGCCGTGCACACCAGGTGCACTGCTAGTCCAAGTTGCCATCAAGCATGCTGCATGCAGCATGCTGCTCACAAACCCAACTCAAATGCTCTGTAGCCTGACTTCCTTCCCGAAAGAACCAGAGCTCGAGGAGGCAGCAGCCCAGAAAGCCTGCATTTCAAAATGGCATGGCTTTTTTCTGCTGCTTCTTCTGAGTCAGGAAGTATTATTCAATGTATATTGGTCATATCTACTCCTTACTCTCTCTAAAACATTAAAATGTCCCTCACATATTTCTTTTCCAACTTCATAGCTATTGACTTTATTAATTACCCATATGCAAGTGGTGTGAGGGCATACAGTGGGACATTCACAAATGAATAGTTTTTATTTCCAAAGGAAAAAATGACTGTCTTCAGAAACCAACAACTGCCATTAGCTTGTCATTTAGGGGAAGAGTCTCACAGCCCCTTTCTGACCCCACACTAGACTGATTAAGTGACTTGTTCTTATGCGGGACTTGCACAGATAACTATAGTTGCTATAGCTGTGAGCAATTTACATCACTTTCCTCTATCTTCTGGTATTATAGTTTTCTTGATCTCTCTTCCACAATGATCTCTGACCCTTTCAAAAAGTGGTTGATATAGTTGTTTCACAGTCTTAGCTAGGATCATCCTTATAGATCCATGAGAGTTTACCTTGAACCAGGTTTCTACCTGAACCTAAAATGACCTTATCAAGAGATCAAGACTTTCATTAATCTCTTTCATTACTATCCTCTTCCACCCCCTAACCCAAACTCCGATGTTCCCATCCCTGCCAGCACCCCTGTCTACCCAGGAGATCTCTTCTATTTTCCCTTTCCAGGGCAATCCACGCATCCCCATCCCCCTCTGGCCTTCCCTTGTGCCCTAGGTTCTCTGGGACTGTGCGCTTTAGCATTTTATCATTTATTTTACAAAACACTTTTGTCTTTCTGGTCTGGGTCACCTCACTCAGGATGATTTTTTTTTCTAGTTCTATACATTTGCCTTCAAATTTCATATTAATTGTTTTTAACAACTGAGTAACACATCCCTGTGTTTCTTTATCTGTTCTTTGGTCAAGGGGCATCTATGTTTCTTTTAGGTTCTGACTATTGTGAATAACACTGCATATTTCATTTCTAAAACTCCTTCTGAAGAAAGCCAAGAGGCTAAGTTTACAAAAGACTACCCACCCCCACAGAGGCCTGATAGTAACTGGAAGTGAAGGCTTCCTAACAATGAAAATGTGAATGTATTTGGAATTGGATCTGCCTACAGTTCAGCGTGGAGAAAGTCACACCTCAGTGAATCTATTAACAAGATCCTACAGAGACTTCATAAACTATGCTCAGATTCCTGACCTAAGGAACTATGAACAATAGATGTTATTCTGTTTTAAGCATTTCAAATTTAAGCAACATAGTATGCATAAACAGATAATAAATATATATTTAAATATTTAGTAAAACTTGAAAACCATCTGAAAATTATTTTAATAATACCTAAAAGATAATTCAATGGACCCATAAGAATAGCTACAACTACCAATGCATTTGCTTCAGTAACACGTGGTTGATGTAGATTTGAAACAATAGACATTGTTTGAATATTGACTGGAGTATAAGTTGGTACCATCACTTTGGAAAATTGACATCATGTCTACGTTGTTATAATTTAGCATTTCCATCCACAAGACACAATACAGAAGAAGCTAACTGCATGAGCAGAGTTGCAGAGTAATGCCCCTATCAGTATTGCCTGTGATTAATATCAACAAACCTGAAGCCTCTAAACAATGATCAAAATGAAAAAGGTAACATAACTCTTAACCTGCACACAATGAAACTTCAAATAACCAGTGAAAAATAAGTTAAAAGTAAAATTTTAAAGGGGTAATGGTTAACCCACTCCCCTCAAATATCTCTTTTGTAAATAAAATCTTGAAAGTTTTGATTTAAGCTCCATTAGCCTAAGAAAACATAGTTCCCCAGTTTGACAATACAGTGACTGAATGACATTGCTTCATTGCATAAGTTATCACATTTTTTTTCTGTTTTAGTTATTTTAGTATACATTTGGGAGAATTGTACTAGGATCCCCCATCTTAATAAAACAAAACTCATTTCTCTAAGGTCTGACTATTTCCTTTCCAAATAAAATGCATTGAAAATAAATAAAAGAATAAAGTTACTGACAACAAAATATTGTTGTCAAAAACTATTTATATTGTTAAACGTTCTTAAAATTATAAACTGTTCGATTTTGTATAGAAACAGTAAAATAAATAGGCAATACATTGAATTTGCACATGTATGGCCATGATAAAATTGATAAAACTCTTTTCTACAGAAATATTTTAAAAATTCTAAAGAATTCATTTCTTTACATAAATACAATTTTGAAAAATATGTTATGGTAAAACGGTTCATAGATATGAATATAAAAAACTGAAGGCAAGGCAATTTCAATAATATAGTAAGTAGTTAAAACATATACTTAAAATTAGAATACTAACTCGAGGGCAGAGGAAATGGTTCAGTGGGTCAAGTGATTTTCAAGCCAGCTTGAGGATCTGATTTAAATCCCAACACTCATGGAGCCATGACCACCATCTGAGACAGCATGTGCCTGTAACTAACAAGTGAACCAGCAAACTCCAGTTTCAGTGAGAGATCCTGCCTCAAAAAATAAAGGGGAGGAGTGATTGAGAATCATGCTAAATATCAAACTCTGGCTTTAAACACACCCGGCTCCACACAGAGATATGCAGTTCTATGCATATACAGACAAACACATGCCCTCACAAGTTAAAAGAGAAAACAAAATGCAAGTGTAAACATTGTTTCGAAAAATAAAAGACAGTTTGGGTTATGTATTGTGTAAGAGGAGAGAAAGCCAACTGAGTTCTGGGAAAGCAGGTGTCCACCTCTTTGCTCCTGACTGTGGGTGTGGGATGGCGAAGCTCCAACAAGTTCCTCTGCTGTGACTTCCCTACATTGATCACTATAACTTGGGATTTTAGACTACAATTAACCCTTTCTCTCAAGTTGTTTTTTGCTTGCATATTTTACTTGTAGAAATAAAATGAAACTAGGGCAGGACACAAAAACTGTCTCATATTAAAGGAATGAAAGACAAACACAAGCAAAGAAAAAGCGAGCGATGCATGTACCATGTGGTGTTGATTATATTTTTACTATCAGTAAAACTATCAAAATAAATGAGGAAATCTCAGGAAAAGACTTGTAATCTCAGAAAAGCATCCTTTTGGCCTGGTTTTAATGTCAACAGTTTGTAGTATAGTAAGTAGAGATAAAGTTTTATTGAATGCAATAAAACTTCCCTCATGTGATGAAACACTCAATAGCTCCACTTGAGGTTACATGAACCACAGAATCTAGAATATTTATTTGTAACTTTTTATAAGAGTAAAACCTTATGGACATCCTTGCCAACTCTGGAAGGTCCTGGAAATCTTGGGTTGGATATTCCTCTTACTGACGCTAAGCACATGGTAGAAAGCTTAACTTCTATATCAGCCATCTCCAAGAAAGAGACCCATATATATAAATCTTTTTTGTCATATTTCTGGTAGCAGAAATGGGATCTTTTTAGTGTGATCTTTTTATTAATCTTTTTAAAAAATTGTATACAAGCATTGTATACAAGCAAAGTGTAGAAGCATTGTGTTTTCTCTGTATAGCTCTAAAGTTAAATTATTAGAATATATTTTGATCTTTGAGTTGTTTGAAATGAAAAAAATATTATACTCTATGAGTATAATAGTATATAATAGTATTCTCTAAAATGCACATTATAAATTTTGTTTGAATTCTAATGTTTTATTACTTACTGTTTAAATTGTGGTGTGAACTAAATAAAGGAGCTCCTGTCATTTACAGGACTTTGGATACTCAGAGAGTTCAGCAATTCAAAGCAATAGCTGTTGGGAAATGATTCTCCTACCTACTAAGTAGCTTGAAACATTTAGGAAGTTCTTGAGATACAGCTTCATAATCTATCATCCATAATATGGTGGACATTTTAGTGATGCAGCTGACTTTGTCACTGTTTCCCCGAAACTCCCTTTCTTCTTAGTCTATGTTAGAATCATTTCTTTGACCGTTGCATGGTGCCTTATTTGTAGTGAACAGCTATTTGTTCACACATTCCAACCAAAATTCACACAGGAGAATTGATGCCCAAACAGAGAATGGCAGGAACAAATATGAGTTTGGAGGATTTGTTTTATGATCTCTGTTTAAGGAAATGAGATGTGTAGCTAAGGCTGGACTCTATAAGGATAATATATCTGTGAAGGAAATATAAAAGAGGTTTACTTGCTTTATAGTGTATGAGAAGGTTTATTATTGCATTGGCTGTTGTATGTTTACTGTGATGGGTGATAAGACATTCAGACCTCGAGACACAGGCTTTAGAGCCTGGGGCATTTCAGGAAAATCTGTCTCTGATGTACTCAGTTATATGAGCTGAGACAGAATCATGCTTATCACTAGATTAATTCCTCCAGTAATGTAGGTTTAGAAGCAAAGGCATTATTTTGAAAATTGTGCCTGAAAGAGTCAATGTTTGATGGCTAATTCATTCCAAATAGGCCTACTTTTACAAGAGAACTAAGAAAAGGTTAATTTATGAGGGACCTCTTTCAAAAATATGTTGTAAACATATTCCTATCTGGCCTAATGAACTTTAGCGGCTTTATTGAGTTCAAAAGTGGGGCATAGATTTTTGTTCTGTGTGGTTCTCTATCAAATCTTAATGACATTGGCAGGCATATAGCGTTCATAGGGTGTTAAATCAATCTGAAGGAAGTGAGACAAGAGGGGCAAGCACTCTAAGGCATCTGACCACATCACTTTGAGGCAACTATGGTATGAATTATGCCAATCTGTAGTTACGGGAACAAGTAAGCAGAAAGCCAAATGTTCTACTAGTGATCTTCTAGAAATCTTTAAAACTTCAACAACATATGAATGAAGATGGGAATGATAAAACAGGGCTGGGGAATAAAACATTAAGCTAGTCTTGATGGGATGGGGCAAGTACCTTTACAGAGTATATTATGTACATTTTGCTATACAAGAAAGTGACATGAGGTGGAAAGTATTCACTCAGCTTAGGACCATGTCTGTAGGTGGGAATGAATGCTGGAAGATAAGAGCCATGATGATGGCATAGATCCTTGCAGAACTGGGAAGGCTTGTTCAGAAGAGGGAATGACAGATGAGAATTGTGAGGCAGCCTCACTGAGGTCATCAGTTAGGGAAATGTGAATAAGGTAATATGATATAAAATCATCCTTTGATGGCATGTCCATTCCAAGATCAAATGACCAAGGTAAATGACCATAGATTATGAAGGGCTAGATGTGGTGTACACCATGCATGCAATTGTACCCGACACTGATTTTTAAATAAATAATACATGATGATTTTATTATGAATTCAACATATCCAAGTGTTTTGTATACAAAACTTCTGTTGATTTGTGATGAACTCTTTTATTGGTGACTAACAAATAGTTGTAGATGAGTGCAGTTACAACATGAGTTCTAAGGAATCTGAACGTTGATGTATTCATGTGACGTATTCATATACAGATAAGAAGAAAGCAATATGATGAAGGTAGTGCTATATACATTTATCATTTTCTGGAATCTAGTGCTTCATTATCTACTTTTAGATCCATTTTTACAAAATTCCTTTTTTGAGATTATAATATAGATTACATTGTTTCAACATTTCATTTTTGATGAAACAAATCATACATGTAATGGGAAACTTCAAATTCTATTAAAATTTGCCTTTTTGTTGTATCAGCCCTTAAATATTTAAGACTAATTGCTGCTTGCTAAACATCTCATGCCTGTGGGCATTTAGATACTTTGTCTAGCTTTTGTAGAAAACTTACCTCATATATTGATAACCTTTGTGTGTCTTTCCAATTAAAATCTTTTAAAAAGGCTAAAAGAACTACAGAAAGAGTAGTTAATGAGCTTAAACAAAAAAATCGTATTGGAATGGAAAACTGTAATCCCAGGTTGTATAAGGTTCTTGGGTGAACAGCTGGAGAAACAGCCTGCCTCCATTTTAGTCTAAAAGTCAGTTTATAGTCAAGAGAAACATGATTCATTCCTATTTAGGATTAAACTTCTGTTTTTCAAGGATTGGGCCATACCCTCCTGTGATATTAACTGCCAATAGTTTTCTCTTTATTTTGAAGGAAAATTTTTATTTCACCTTGCAGTTTTTAAGTCCATCATTGAGAGAAAGCAAGATAGGAACCTGGAGAGAAGTATTTATGCCAAGGCCATGGAGGAGTGCTGCTTCCCGCCTCTACAAATGGTTTTCTATTGCCTATTCCAGGAATGCCAATCACGTCTTTGTTTGAAAAATTTGTTTATAACTGTGTTGCAAGCCTGCCTTTGTTTCAAAAGGATACATGACTGCCTATTATTTTAACTTACTTGCTATCCACACCTTGCAAGCATGATTTTTTTTCAGGAAGAACAACTTGCTAGCTTATGTTCTGCTCCCATAACCCTACTTATTGTTCTGCCAAATCTCCCATTTGGAAACTCACTGCCCCAAGCTATAAAATCTATGTCTTCTACACATCCAATGACCTCTCAAACTCCATCTTAAGGGAAGGCAGGCCATATACATGAATAAAAAGCTTGCCTTAATTTCCTGCTGTAATTAAGTTGGCCATCATAAATTTGGTCTGTCGTCTTTCACCTCCCATATTTGGGGTTAATGCATCCCAGTTTCACAAATGGGTTACTACCATATGGGTTGTTGACCTAGGAAAACTCTGACCATAAAGCCTATTGCCATTGTTGTTGGTTACAGACCAGAACCATACGGAAAGTCCCCTTTCCTAAAGACACTACACACTTCACCTATAGGATACAAAGAAAATAAACTAGGGTAAAAATATAAATTCCTTTCCTGTTTTCTGCCTTTGCAGTGCCAAAACACACTCATCATGCAAGCTTCACTGGGAAAATTTTTACCCATGGTCCTCCTCAAGTATGAAAGCACATCATCATGCCAGGAAAGAACTACCCACTAATTTATTAGTGACGGTTACAGGTGCAACCAATTGCTGCCCAATTGATTTAAGATAAGTTACAATGGAGGAAAGTCATCCAATATTATAAGCCACAACAAAAAGGTTTGGCTTATGTTTATATAGATCCCAGAAAGGAGACTAACATTTTTGCTTTGATAAACATATATACTGTTCCTAATATTCCTGGGATTGCATATGTAGCTGTGAACTCTGAGCATGAGGTAATATTTTTACTTATGGAGTTCATCTGTTAGGCCAGGCACTTGAGTCTCGACTATTGCTCTGAAATTTAACAGTTTAATGATTCTGGGAACGTGTGCTTGAGTGTTCTCTTTAGTATAGTACAAATGAGAATAATGCTGTATAAATTGACAACATGACCACTCCATGGTATATCTAAGGGTAAGGTTCCTATTTTAGATAGGAGGGAGAGGATAGTGGCATCTGGAAGAATCCTGGAAAGAAATAGAAAGTAGTAGACTGAACATGATTCTAGACCAATCTTCTCGTAGGAGAAGCAAGAGCTGAACAGAGTGAGGGATGGGGGAGGAAGACAAAGAGTATGCATATTAAAAATATCAGTTTTATAAGGAAAATTAGTAGAATGGGCAAGGAAAGTAGATGAACTAGAGAAGTTTAGAGGAGAGATGAGAACAGGTTAGACACTAGCATGGAGCCTGAAATGAGTAAGTGATATTTGTGATATTGAGGAAGTCCAGAAGCAAGCATGCACTTTGGTTTGCTAATAAGTACCACAGTTAGTAGTTTATTCCTTCTGTTTGTGATCAGGGAAATGGCTCCTTTTGGTAGAGGTGAATTAGCTTCACAGATTCTGGAGGATTGCTGACTTTTACTACCCACAAGAATTTGGGGATAATAGAGTTTCCTTTGGATTTTACAAATACTGTTGCAATCAATTTACAATCAGTAGAAACCACTGTAAGCATTTTAAAATTTAGAAATACAGTACAAAAAAATAGGCCACAGAACTGATATGATAAAAATTTAATATGTGTACACTGAAGTGAGAGATTAATATCTTCTAAGAACATGAAGTTCTCCAGTTCGTATACCCCCGTAGAAAGTCAGTAGGGAAGAGAGTACATGAAACAGGTGGAAAACTTCCAAGGAAAGCACTAAAGTTTACGAAAAGGTTGTATTTGATACAAAGAGAACACAGATAAATAACAGTAACTACTCCCTAGGACTGGTGAGAGAATTAAATGAACTCATTAACACATAACATTGACAGTAAATCATAGAAAAAGGATAAACAAAATAACTGTTGACTGGATATATTATTACAAAATAAGGTTAAGTCCAAGTCTTTCATCATTTCTTCCTATTAAATGATAAAGTTGTATAATGAGTTAGAGAAAGAAAAATGGCACTATGAAAAAATTGACAGGGATGCAGAAACCAGAAGTCACTTTATTAATAGTTTCGTCTTTTCTTGTATATGCTCCCATTTTATCCTTCTGTAAAAACCAGAGACTTTATAAGCTTTTTGCAGTATATATGAGGGTTATATAATCCTTTCTGCACAAATGTTGATAATTCTTGACTGACTTCTAAAAATAGTTTAAGTTACAGTTATTTTATTGATTTCTAGGAAGCAATTCTGTAGAAAGCCATCGCAAACAATGAACAATGAACTGATCTCAGGGGTGGGTTACTGGATGTTCAAGTGACTAAAGGGACAGAAGTTAGGACTATCATTTTATCACAAAGACTTTGACATAGTTTTGTAAACTGAGTGAATAATAAAATTGAAGACATGGGTGAAGAGTTGGGAACCATTTGAAATTATTTTGGTAAGAAATGCATGATGAACAACTGTGGGTATACCCACACAGGCAGACAGAAGCGCAATGCTTAATAGAATTTTGAGGGAAAATAATGTATAGCAAACAATTATTGGTTCAGAAAACAAAAAAAAATGTTTCATTGTTACCAGAATTTTCACATATTTTAATTTTATGCTTATACTGAAAATTCTATTTTCTACACAGAATTCCTCATTTTTATTTACTAATATTTTTAAATATAAATAAGTAGATGCTTTGATTTTATGACTACTGTTACATAATATACATTGATAGTATTCAAAATACAAAGTGTGCTCTGTAATATCCAAATATATCATTAAGCCTGGTTGTTCATGTGCTAACCAAATAAAGGTATTGCTTGGTAGGCTGTAATTTTATTTAACTAGAATAAAGATAATCATAATGTTTATATTAATAAGGGTCTTCAAATAATTCTGTAGGTGAATTTTGAATACTTCATTTAGATCACACTGCGTTGCAATATTGACATAAATTTCAAATTTCAAGTTATCCCAACAAATTTCCACAATAAATGATTAAATAAAGGTAAACTTCATCGGTAATAAATAGTAAACATCCTCAGAACATGAAATACATTGAGAAGGGATGACTGATTCAGCATTGGTAAAGAAACTGCTTTCAAAGGTCTGTGGTTTCTGAGTGTAGTACTCTAAATCAAATTTAAAAATATAATTATTTAAAGAATAATGATGAATGACACCACTAATTTGTTATTTAAAAATTATTGGCCCAGTTGTTTGGGACTTAAACCAAAATAAAATCATTTCTGCATAGCTATGAGTTTTACTTATGGCTGCTTTAGAATCACTCTAGGAATTGAAAAGGAACACTGTATATCCCTCCCTCTACCCTGCTACTGCTGCTGCTCATCAAAAATAAATTAACAAATATAAACAGACAAAAAACAAAGCAAATCAGAGTGCATGAATAACATAGCATATCCTTGTTCTTGTTTATTTATTTAAAAATTTCATACGATATATTTTCACAACATTCATTACCTTCCCCAAACTCCTCTCAGATATTCCCTAACTGTTGACTCACTG
>JAQHUG010000046.1:1427144-1441377 GCA_028555095.1 Dicrostonyx torquatus | reverse complement strand
AAAAATGAATATTGAGTTCAGTAGTCTGGTTTGATGACCTGAACTATCTTAGGCTGCCTTTAGCTCACGTGACAGTGTTTTCCAGTCTCTGATCAGAACTCACATCCTTGTGGCTGTTAGATAGCAGCTTCACATATCTTGTTTTAGTAGAGCACTAACTTCATCAATCAAAAGCCTCAGAATATCATCAGACAGGATCTCAAACTGAGGGCAAAAATGCCCGCATTTGCTATAACCTTAATAATCTATCTGGTAAATTCATTTATGTGTGGTTTTCTTTTGTTTTGTGAATATAAAATTTCCATGGGGAATACGTCATTTCAACCAACCCAAATCATTGTCATTCAAATTGGTCTCCATATAAATTATGTCTTGTTGCCATTATGCCTTTGTTTTGTGCTGACACAAGAAATAAAAGGAAAGACAGAAATACTTTTTAGCAGTAGTTACAAAATTTTGCTTCTTTCTTTAAAATGGTCAAGCATAATACTCACTAAAAATTTATTTTAAAATAATATAAAAATTTGACCAGGTAATATGAGGAAAACTATATTCTTAATCCACAGAAAATATATTCTTGATGGATGCACAACTAACCATAGACTAGATAAGAAACTAATTCAGTCGGTATGCAAAGACTGAACTACAGACAACTTAATGTCTGATTGTAGATCAGCTGAAGCAGAAGTTATTATTTAAGAAAGATGAACATGACATCTCACCATAAGGGAAAGGCTCCAACAAGCTAGCTCATGCACCAGGAATAGACCCAGGTCCTAATTTCAGGGTTCCTCAGTCAGTTCAAACTTCACCACTCTTTCCACAAACATGTGGAGTGCCTTGTTTAATCCCATGGAGATGCCACAGCTATTGGTTCTGAGTGCATGAGTTTTCACAAACCTGGTTCAGCTCTCTTTGTAAGTTTGTAAGTTTCTCCATTATGATTATCACCTTCCTTGATATGAATTCCCTCCTCCCTCTCTTCAATTGGATTTCTGGAGCTCAGCTTGATTCTTGGTTGTGGATCTCTCAATCTGGTTCTGTTAGTTGCTGGAGAAATGCTCTAAAATAATATTTGGGATATTCACTAATCTGATTACAGGGCAAGTCCAGCTCAGGTACCCTCTCCACTATTGTTAGGAGTCTTAGCTGGAGTCATCCCTGTGGATTCTTGAGAATTTACCTAGTGCCAGGTTATGTCCTACTTCTACTTAATAAGCCAGACTGTTGACACCCCACGGGAGCCCTTACCCATTGGAAGGAGTGGAACAAGGTGAACTGTGGGGAGGGGAGGCCAGAGGAAGCAGGAAGAGGGTTGGGAGGGAGATCTGTGTTTGGAATGTAAAATGAAATTTAAAAATAAATAAATTAAAACTTAAGAAAAAGAAAGATGAAAAGGAGTGAGCTTCTTGAAGTGCTCATGTATGTTAGGGTGACCTCTTGGAATTAGTAAGCTTTTGGGGGTTTGTCTCAAGACAAGACTGATTCTCCCCCAATCATTAATTTTTAGCTGTTTTTGTGTGGGTGAAGTCTCACACAAATTCTTTTATCCACGTTTGCAAGTTGTTTTTGTTTCTAATTTTAAGTTGTATTTAAGATCATTGAAATCTACTTGGTCCAGTTTTCCTGTAGGAGATACTATCACACAGCAGATATCCTCTTCTATATCTCTTGTAGTTCTTAAAATCTCTCTGTCCACTTCTTTATCAATGTTCAAGAGTCTTAGGTAGAGAGGTGTTGCTGTAGATATATTTATGCGTATTGGACAGAGTTCAGTCAATTGTTACATATATTTTGAACACTTTTGGCTTTTTATTTTGACCTTTATTGGATGCAAAAGTAGCTTCTTTTGTGAATGGTGAGAGCAATACTTCTCTGGATTAAAAAAAAGATAATTATTCATAATACTGTTTAAAAATTTCTTAGTTTAAGAACATTACAGCAGTAGAGTGTCCTTACCAGCCATGAATAGTGAGCTAGGTTTAAATTAATAAGCATGAATTTTCTCCCATGGAGCAGACTCTAAGGCCAGTTAGACTCCTGTTGATTACCCCTAGGATACAAGTGACACTATTAAGCCTTCTGGAGTATCTTGTTACACTGGTCTTGGTTATTGTTTATAGGCATTGTTGGCACTTAGAACTAGTGACTGCTCTTCTTTCTTAGCAGTATGTATGTCGAGTTTCAAAACTATAAGAAAGAATCCTCAGAGTCAAGGCTTGCAGATCAGTTAAAGCTCAATTGCTTGAAATTCTGTGTCCAAATTTAGACGTTTGTATGATAATGCTAAAATTTACTGAGTAGTTCAAATACATAGCATTTTTAGATTTTGTTTTGTCAAATAAAGTTCACACTACCTTACTTCATGTAAGATTTTCAAATTTGTGAATTACCTTATGGCAGCTTATGATCCTCAGATATAGAGGGCTGTGGTTTCAGGGTTTGGTAGTGTTAGCTCTGTGAGGTACGTGTCTCCATAGCTGCATTACTTAAATCTAACTTCCATTTTACCGGATTATGGGGATTTTTGCTTTCTAACTTCTTGAGTTTGTTTTATTTTTTTGGAGATCAGCTCTCTGGTAGATGTAGGGCTGATGAAAAACTTTTCCTAAACTTTGAACTGTCATTTGTTCCAAATAATGGTGTCCTTTACCTTTTGGAACCTTTTAGTTTCATGAGTTCCCATTTGTTAATTGTCCATCTTAGTGCCTCTACTTTTTGTGTTAAGGAAGGTTTGTCCTTTGCCAATGTGTTCAGGTCTGTGTCCCAATTTCTTTTGTACTATGTTCAGTGTTTCTGGCTTTATGTTGAGGTCTTTAATACATTCGAACTTGAGTCTTATGAAAGTGACAAATATGGATCTAGTTGCATTCTTCTACATGCAGATAGCCAGTTATGCCAGCAATATTTATTGAAGTTGGCAGAGAAAAACCTAAAGAAACGTTCAACATCCTTAGCTATCTGAGAAACACAAGTGAAAATGACTCTGATATTCCTTAATTAACCTATCAGAATAGTTAAAATCAAAAGCACAAGTGACAGCTCATGATGAAAAGGGTGTGAAGTAGGGGAACACTCCTGCATTGCTGGTGGGAATGCATACTTGTATAGCCACTTTGGAAATCAGTATGGCAATTTTTCAGAAAACTCGAACTCAATATACCTTGTGTTCCAACTATACAACTCTTGAGGATATACCAAAAGATACCCAATCATTCCCACAGGATACTTGCTTAACTATATTCAAAGGAGCTATATTCAGAATAGCCAGAACCTGGAAACATCCTAGATGCCCCTCAACTAAAGAAAGGATAAAGAAAACTTAGTGAATTTATATAACGGAGTATTACTCAGCTATTAGACATAAAAGAATCAGAAAATTTGAAGGCAAATGAATAGAACCACACAAAATCATCCCGAGTGAGGTAACTTAGTACCAGAAATACAAACATGACGTACACTAACTCATAAGTGGATATTAACTGTAAAGTAAAGAATAATCATGCTATAATCCACAGACCAAAAGAGGCTAAGTAACAAGGAACTGAAAGCCCTTGCGGTTTTAAGGTCATTTTTAGATGAGCATTTTGCTATCCATGAAAGGAATTGACTATTAGAACTGATACTGCTTGGATTGCTATGACTATTAAAACTGATGTTGCAGAGATTACCAATTGTCTCCAAATGGGGCTGGTATCTGAGAAATATTTATTCTAATATCCTTCCCTATCATCACCTTTGACAGTTTCAAAGTCACCTGATATCTGATACCTCTCTCTGCCCTATCATGGTCATGATACTTCAGGAACAAGGGCCAGAGCAGAAGTAAATTCTATGTCTCTCTTCATCTGTCTATCCCTGCTTCCTGCCCTAGGCCAGGGTCTCGACGCCAGAGCACTGAATTTCAAAGCCTTTATCTTAGTTTTTCTTGCAAGACTTCTCTTCCTTATCATTATAGTTGAAATGAAGGGAACCTAGACAAACTTCCTCAAGCTTTTCCTGGCTGAAAAACACTAAAATTACAACTAAACAGAATATACAGTGAGTTGAATCTTTGAGGAAGACTAAATGAAGAATGAAGTCTATTTGACAGTAGTGATTATCCAATTTTACCGTAAGCATATATACATATACCAGTATTTATCAATATTAAAAGACCAATCTTCAATGTTCACATTGTATTGCATGTATACATTTGAGTGTCATTAGGAAACTGGCTTCATAGTAAAGATGATTAAGGTTAAATACAATTTTACATGGATCTACTGAAAATGCTAACATTTTACAAATGAACAGCCAAGAAATAAAGAATTTTAAAGAATTTTTTCTTGCACAGGATTTTTAAATTTTTCATTCACATGTATATATGAGTCTGTCATGTGAGTGTGGGTGTCTATATAGGCTAGAATGGGGCATCAGATTGGCTGAAGCTAGCATTGCAGGTAGTAATGAGCTCTGCAAACTTTGTACTGTGAATATGTATCTACCACTACAGGAGCAGTAAATGTGTTTAACTGTGAAGCCATTGCTATTTCCCCACAGCATACATGCTACACACAAAATGCAAAAAGAAAAAAATGTATTATTCTATTTCTAAAAAGCTAGCTATGAGCCCAAAAGACTTGCAGTAATTCTTTCTAAAGAACATTTAGTCCAAGTAGATGTTTTTCATTTAATAAGGAGAACACTCAGTTTTGTTGGCAGATGAATGTGAGGAAATATTTAGAGCACTCAGGTTAAAATAAAGCTACTAAGCCTTTTGATGCTTAATTCAACAGATAGTAGACTATTTTCTCATGTCTATAAAAATAATATATAAGATTATCACAGTACCAAGTTATTCTTACTATTGGAATAGCTTCAAGTGCTACTTAGACTATATGAACATAATTTATTCTAATTTGGCTTAGCTATGAGACCCTAGATAGTCAACTTCTTTAATTTTCAATATTGTCATCTGAGAAGAATCCCACAGACATGGATATGAGAAGGCTTCAGATTTAGAAGATCTGTCAAAGCCATAAAAGCTTCCTAACAGCATGTGACACACACTGAGCCTCATAGAAATATTTCTCATCAGACTATACCCACAACCACCATCATCTACTGAAAAATCTACAACACTCTTACTTCCAGAAACAAAAATTAAAACCCTTGTTAAATGCAGTAAGAAAGAATTGAAATGGAGTAAGGAGGATATTGAAATACAAAAAAATGTGTCCATTTATGACCAATGATATTTGTTGCTGCTCCCAGTGATTAGCAAAGACTTAGAAAGAACCTAGACGCAGAGGTTCTGGGTCAACAAACAAGAGTCTTAATGAAGGCATTCAATGGTGATCAGATATCACCTAGAAAAGGAGACGATGAAACTACATAAGGAAGGACATCAGATGTTGTTGTTTTGTGCTCTTTCACACCTTCTAAACTGGTTCATTAGATTATTACTAAAATTGAATGCTGTAGGCTTACAGAGAAAATACAAAAAGCAATGGAAATTCTGACTAGAGTTAAATCAAGGGTTATTGCCGTTTTTAGATCAAAATTGTTTCCTGACTTAGTATCCAGGTTAATTTCTAGAGTATGCTCTAACAAATTGTTACTAAATAATGGGGTGAGGCTTTAATGACAGAACTGACTTTCATATGCAGGATAGAGTAGACAAAAATACCAATATGGGCAATGTCACTCTTCATCTAGGGATGCTGTTGCACTCCCTGGTTTCTCTTGTCTTATGGTTAACTAAGCACTGAATGTTGGACCTTCTTTTTCTCATCATCTTCTCTTTGTGTCTACAAAATCTGTGGTTCAGGTATAAACACCCAGTTACTGTTTTGGCTTTAACTGCATCGTATTTTCATTCTAGGTTTAAAAGTGAGGTCAGAAATCCATCCTAAGTTATTTTACAAGTGTCCCAATTTCCATTTTGAGATTAAATATCAACAGCTAAAATAATCTTACTATGAAAACTGTTTTAACATATTTAAAGACAATTCATAGCATCCAATGACAAGTATTTCAATGTAAACTATTTACTAAATCCTACATGTCTTGTATGTACATGCCATCTTTCTCGATATTTCATCAGATTTTCTCCTCAGCTACAATGGGAACACGGTTGCTTAATTATTGAAACAAGATGTGAGCACATATGAGGAACAGCAGAGGGAATTAACTTTTTCTTGAAAGACTCTAATGTGTCCCTAGCCTCCCTGGCTTTACTATGTGAACTCAGTCATGAATAAAGATGAGAATAATCTCCTTTATCACTCAAGGATAAGTAGTTTATGAAAACTTTTTGTTCAGAAGATATGTACAATGAAGAATGAAGATTTCAGCCACAATTTTGCTGATTCAAGATTTAGTGTCTTCTTCAATTTGTGACATTTGTTTTTAAAGCTAAATGTTCCTAAATTGATCAAAGCACAAAAAATCAGTTTCATAATGCTTGTAAGAAATATGCCTTTAGTAAAGTGGCATAGAAACAAGCATGAACTAACAGTTAATCTATACTGGATGTATATCATTTAAGACATAAAAATAAAAACATAAACACCTGTTTGAACCAAAAGTAAACCAACCTGGATGTAAAAACTTGGAATGATTTATAGTTTATCCACAATATGTGCAATCAGAAGGACCAAAGTGACAAGCATTAATATTTTTATGATGAATAACATTATCATATACAAAAGAAAAAACTTATAGCAGCAGGTGCAAAGACCTATAGTCAAACATTGGAAAGAACTCAGGGTATCTTGCAGTAGACTGAGAAAAAGAAATTAAGAAGCCCAAGGGGGTAAGGACACCATAAGAACATAGCTCACAATCAACTAATCAGGGATCACAGGCACTCAAAGACCAAATGACAACTATGGAACCTGGACAGGTCTAACCTACATCCCTTGAATATATGTTATAGTTGTGAAGCCTCGTGTTCTTTTGGGAGTCCTAACAGTCAGAGTGGGACCATCTCTGATTCTTTTGTCTGCTCTTGGCACATTTTTCATCCTATTTGGTTAATTCATGCAGCCTTGATATTAGAGTATGTGCCTAGCATTATTTGTAACTTGTTATGCAATGTTCTGCTGTTCTATCTCAGAGACTTTCTCACTTCTTAAGGGAAAAAGAGAAGAAGCAGATCTGAAAGATAAGGTAGATGGTGGCTGAAGGGGACTGGAAGGAGGGCAGTAATGGTAACTGTGGTTGGGTTGTGACATATGAGATAAGAAAATAAAAAATAAATAAATAAAATAAAATAAAGACTATAAAACAATCTTAGAACTAACTTTCATTGAATAATAGAAAACAAAAGCATTTGTAGGCCTGTGTGCTTGTGTGTGTATCCATAGAAGGTTTAAAGGAGCCGTTAACGGAATCACATATGTGTGATGTTTAACTCTAATAGAGTCTTCATTCAAACAAATTGTGAAGAAACCCTGAGAAGAATACAACCTTTGGGCAAAATTCAATGATATTAGCATTTTTCGTTTTGAAGAAAGCTTACATTTCAGTCATTTATAAAGTACATTATGCTTTGAGCTGCCTTTTGAAGGTTTTGCTGAAAAAACTACATGGTGCTTGACTGAAAATAACCCAACCTCTTGAAGAAGCTCTGAAGAGTAGACCTGCATGGAAAATGTTTATGATTTCTAGTTATAAAGTCATGGCAGATTGATGCAGGCATCAGTTTCCTCTGCTAGTTTACTATTCTTAGAAGTGCTTGATGTATTTCTTAATAAAATATTTTTTAAAAGTTTTTCCAAAAGTATTCAACACTTTATTATTTATCTATTTACTTGCTAATTTGGATGAAGAATCTGAAAAATTTTCAAATCAGGTAAACCATTTGTTAGGGTTCAGCTTCTAACAGTGATATTATACCTTCTTATTTTGATATGTCCCTTTTACCAAGCCTTTCTAATTTACTTACATAAATATTATAGAAATAATACTCTTTACCATTTCTTTCTTTGCAGTTGAATTATGTTACATAATTAGCATAAAAATATCTATAGCATATCAAGTTTAGGAATAAATATAGCAGAATTTTAGTGAGCGGTTGATTTGGATAGTCTTCTATATGTGTTGCTTTCATTGGTTAATAAATAAAAAAGCCGCTTTGGCCTGTGATAGGGAAGAGTAGAGGTAGCCAGGAAAGCTAAACTGGTTGTGGGAGAAAGCAGGGTGAGTTAGTGAGAAGCCATGTAGCCGCTTCTGCAGACAGAAACTCTGGAAAGTTGCTAATAAACCATGAGCCTCATGGTAAAATATTAAATAAAGGAAATGGGTTAGTTCAAGATATAAGAGCTAGCTAGTAATATGCTTAAGCTATTGGCTAAGCAGTATTTTAAATAATATAGTTTCTGTGTGAATATTTCAGTTCTAAGCTGCCAGGAACAAACAAGAAGCCTCTGTCTACAAGTGGTCTGCCCAATCACAAGGAAGTATGTGAATATTTTACAGGGTGACCGATTAGTCACTTACTTGAGAGGTATAAGTTTGAGTTCCCGAAGAGATAAATATTGTTAATCTTGGTAAATTGACTCAAAGTAAAACATTAATATTATTCTTCACAATATATGCATAAAATTACTTGATACATCTTTCTTCAAATAAGACCTTAGATGAAAACATAAATCTAGAACATTTGATAGCAATAAAAGCTACTTAGTGGTCATTTTAGATTCTTGTCTTTATTTTCATTTATGAAATTTAACAACCTGTTTTCATATGGAGGAAATATCCACTGTATTGTCTTATTCCTGACTTTCTCTTGAAGATATTCCATAGCAAGTTTCTCAGTTAATCAGAAGTGATCCAACTTTTTATTTTTCTGGCTCAGTAATTCAGGTGGGATAAACAGATGTTAAGGATTTGTCAAAACAATCAAACAAAAGCACCTCATTTCTAAGGGTGATGCCACCTGATGTCATATTCTAGATTCAGGAGTCCCATTACCAAGGAAACACCACATGCAATATAAGACAGACAATGCCTTCCAAAGTGAAAATGGGATTTCTTTTAGGCCTTAATACCTGCAATGTATTTTCTGTATATATATATATAGCATTAATAAGTGGTATCTTAGTGGCAAGACTGGAAATGACCAGCTATATGGAGAGATTATAATTGAATTGCTGAAAAATGATGAGGGAAATCATTAAACAATACTTTACAAATATAGAAAGCAAATGGAAGAAACTCAAAAGAGCTATACAGAAGGCTTCAAAGGAGATGGTTGGTTATGCAAAAAAGGCAACACCTTTAGAATGACTTACTGAAGAGCTGATCCACCTGGCAGCAGAAACAAGGAGACTAAAGAGCAAACAAAGATGCTATCCACAGGCAGGAAAACACCACAACTTTCTGTACAGTGAGGTCAAAAGAAAAGTGATGAAGGATAGAGAGCTGTATATACAAGGTTTATTCAAAAAGGTCGAAGTAGCTAGATTCTATGATAAAACACATCTTGTCTATGAGCTATCAGACAGATAACTGGCAGATATACTCCTCAGATTCAGGTGATTAAAGATGGACATTGTCGCCGGGCGGTGGTGGCACACGCCTTTAATCCCAGCACTCAGGAGGCAGAGGCAGGCGGATCTCTGTGAATTCGAGGCCAGCCTGGTCTACAAGAGCTAGTTCCAGGACAGGCTCCAAAGCCACAGAGAAACCCTGTCTCGAAAAACCAAAAAAAAAAAAAAAGATGGACATTGTAATTTTTAACACAATCAGGAGATAAAGCAAAGATGGAGACAATACTTTGACATAGTATACAATGACCCTAATGTTCATAATGTAGACTACAATGAGAAACACTTTGGTACCCACTTGAACACCAGAGATAAGGAAACATTGAATATGGATAGAGGTGAGATAGAGGAACTTATCAAGAGAGCAAAACACAGGAAATCCTCAGGAGTGGATGTGATGACATCACAGGGGAGGAGCTAGAGATATTATAGGCTCAAGGTCTGAGGTGCTTCTCAGACTATTCAAAGAGATATGGGAACATGAAGTGATTCCACAGAATAGAAGCACTAAGTCATAATTCCCATACACAAGAAGGACTGATCAAATTACAGGAGCATTAGTTTGTAGTTCCGCAGCAGTAAGATCTTCTCCTCCATTATCCTGCAAAGGATCAAGGGCAGAACAGAGGAAATCTCAACAAAGGCTCAGTGTGAATTTAGAGCTAACAGGAGCATAATTGATCAGATCTTCATTTTGAGGCAACTGGCAGAAAAATATGAAGACTTTGGAAAATACTTATATGTCTGTTACATTAACTTCAGGAAAGCATTTGATAGCATCTGGAGGAAAAGACATTGGGAAAAAATGAGGCTCTATAGGTACCCAGAGAAAATCAAAAGAATGAGAAAATGCCTATAGAGATAATTTTGCATCTGTCAAAGTCTGTGGAGAACTAAGTGATCAGTTTATGACAATCGTAGAAGTGTTACAGGGATGTGTCATCACACCACTACTCTTTAATGGATTCCTAGAATTAATAATAGCAACAGCCCTGGAGGATGAAGAGCTAGGTGTGCATATAGGTGGTGTGCAAATAAATAACTTGTGTTTTCTGATGATACAGCACTACTAGCTGAACGTCTAAATGAGCTGCAGGTCATGGTAAATAGAGTGGTGGAAGTAACTGAAAACCTTGATATAAAAAGTAAACATAAAGAAGATTGAGACACAATACTTGGGAAGGGCTCACACAGATTTTAAATTTTTAACGAAGAATCAGAACGTCAAGCAAACAGACAACTTTATCTATCTAGGAGGAAACCTCAGTTCAAAGAAGGAAATTGTTTCAGACTTCAAGAGGTGGATAGGGATAGCAAGGGCTGCATTCTAGGTACTAGGAAAGATTTGGTCAGCAAGAGACATAGTGAAAGCAACAAAATTACGAGTACATGAGACACTTGTCTGGAGTTGCCTTCTTTACAACTCCAAAGCCTGCTCAGTGAGACACTTCTCAGAACAGCGCTGAATGTGTTTTAGATGGCATGTCTCAGGAGGATTCTAGGCATCAATGAAAGAGATAAACTGTGCAGCAATTATAGTAAGAAACATCTCCATCTACAGAAGGAAGTAAACTCAGCAACAGCACTTGAAATACCTCAGCCACGTTATGAGAAAAAATGACAGCACATACTCAAAGACAGCACTATTTGGAAGAGTGCACAGAATAAAGCAAAGAGGAACCCCCCCCCTCAATAAAATGCAGGCTAGACAGCATAAAGGAAGATTATGAAACCTTGGGTATGACAATAACACAAGCATCTAGGACTGCCCAAGATAGGAATAACTGGAGAACCTCCATAAATGGGCTGCCCATGCATGCCTAAATATTTATTGAACATAAATGATGATGATAATGATGATGATGCTGACATTAATAAATCCAATTTCTTAAATTTTATGAATGATCAAATCTGTAGACTTTTGATTTCTTGACAATGTCAACGGTGTCTTAATCACTTGTGTCTAAATGTACTTAGCCAAGAAAATCTGAAACAAGGACTCATTCCCCATTAGTTTATAAACATACAGCAAGACAAATTAGGACTTTATTCAAGTGGGAGAACTGGTCAACAGAATGCTCATCAATTTAGCACATGTATTAAGTAATTTAAATACAGATTCCACTGAAATATGGAAGCTATTTTAAACTTTGGTTTCAAATATAATTGCCATGTGAATTAACCTTTACTATTTGGCTTTATTTTATTTTAAAGTTTATTACTTTTAGATATATTAAGTATTTACAGTAGGTCAAATCCTTGAGGTTGATGGAGAAGTCTATAAACTTTGTTTTGACATTCCATTTCATGAGCTTTAATAAGAAAACTAACATGGTGATTTGTAAACTTTATCTTCCGTTACTTTGGAAAATGAAATGTGCCGTACATCTGAATTTCACACAGAACAAAATATCAAGACATTCATAACAAAACTAAACAAATAAACAATTGAAAGATATAAGCAGCTGACCAAAGTGGATAGTGATCCTGCTTTGTACAAAAAACTTCAGGATATAGCGATTTTCTGTCTTCCTACTTTCTTCACATTCTTCCACTAGAGGTATGAACATTTGGGGACATACTTTTCCACCCACTCCCACTTGGATAGTATCATAATTATGCCTTTGATGGTGGCCTCTTGTGTAAGATTCATAAATTGTCTCGTTTACAAGTATAATGCAACATAGATGATTTATTCAAAAACCAAAAGAGAGATATTAAAATATATATGTATATGACCTATGCTACTTGGTGAAGCCCAGTAGGTGAGGAAAGTCTACTCAAAGCAGACACCTGTACACAATGACACAATAGGGTAGACAAATACAACATCTACAAAGTGCATTATCAGGTCCCATTATATAAATTAACCTCTAAACTCATAAGCTTCAAAACCATAATTTTTCAAGATTGTTGTGAGGACTTCATTTTGCTGTACATGTAAAAATATTTAGGGGAATATTTTTCATTTAGTGGGTGGAAATAACTGCCATTTTCCTATAATACTGGAAATCACAGTAACTTTAATTTCATACGCATATGCATATCTATGCGCTATGGTCCACAGGAATCATGCAGTAAGATATCAGCTGATAGAGCAGAAGGGTGACCCACCAGAATGAATGCATTCTGATGGAGGCAAACTCAGTTCATAAGGTATTGGGCCTACCACATTTTGCTTATCAATCGATTCTCACAGTGGATCTCTTGTGAAGCCATAAGCAAGATTCAGCAGAGTATGGATTATTGTACACTACTCTTTTCTGTGTACTCGTATATTGGGTCATCCCTTGCACTCTGTGGGACTTCCAGTGGGAAATTCAGTCATGTAGTCAATAACCTTGGTTCCCACAGTCTAATCTCCACTTCCTTCCCTGAGATATATTAGAAGCCTCCTACCTGCAACTATCTTTCATTTTGCAAGATAGGCAGTCAGGAAAATATCTTTCATATAGATCACATTAGGACTGTCAAAGATAAAGGGATATCGAAGCTCAGAGAATTGCTTTTTTTTGCTTGCATATATAAACTGTAAACTACAGAATAGGAGAACAGCAGAAGAAGAATAAAGAAACTCATGTAGAAAAGGAACAAGACGAGGATTCATTTTACCCTCAGATCTAAGTCCCAAGCTGTTGTAAGTGGGGGAGAGGTGTGGGTTATGTTCCCAGCGCCTGGCTCCCAGCCCCAAGCCGCCAGCCCACTCAGCTGCTGGTTGCTTGCTTATCCCCAAAATAACCAGATAACAATTATATTCATTTAAACTCTGCCTGGCCCATTATCTCCAGTCTTTTCTTGGCTAGCTCTCACATCTAAACTAACCCATTATAAAGTCTGTATGTCACCACGAGGTCGGTGACTTACCGGAAAGGTCTAGCCTGCATCCATCTGCGATGGGAGCCTCATGGCGACTGACCACTTCCTTCTCTCTTCCCAGAACTTCCGTTCTCTCTACTCCGCCCACCTAAGGGCTGACCTATCTTACAAGCCAGGCAGAGTTTTTATTTAACCAATCAAAGCACAAAAATACAGATGAGCCCTCCTACTCCACCAACCTTGCTGTAAGTCTTCTTCTGGACCCTGAAGGGACACTGAGGCTGGCACTCAGAGGTCCCCGATATTTTTTTTTAATTGAAGGGCCTTCATTATCTGTCTTTGACTCATATTATCACATAATGAAAAATTCAGAGACTGAGTGAGAGAGTTTAGGAAGAATAGGAAACTTTTCTTTATTTACCACCTGCAGGCTCCGGCACCTTGGGTTCTGCAACAACTTTCTTGGTGAGATCTTGCTGTAGCGATCTGATTGGGAGGCCTCCAGTATGTTCTCCCAGGAAAGCTGTCTCTATTAGAACAATCCCAGACAAAAGCTACCTCTGTTCCCAGATAGTCTTGAAGATTATCTTTCTGATCCCCTGAATTTCAGGCACCAAAATATTGGGGGCCTCTGAGTGCCAACCTCAGTTTTCCCTCAGAGTTTAGAAGAAGACTTACAGCAAGCAGGGGACTTAAATGAGGGCAAAATTAGCTCTCTATCTACATGTATGTGGGCCTCTTGGTGTTTTATTTAATATTATAAATTGTAGCATATGTCAGTGGAATTTCCACTTAAAGCATAACTGTGCTTATTTTTCCACAATCATAAATGTATACCTGACCATAGTTTTAAAATATTCTATAAGGAAAACATTGTTTGG
>JAQHUG010000046.1:1403543-1417144 GCA_028555095.1 Dicrostonyx torquatus | reverse complement strand
ATTTGATCATTAAGAACACAAAGATCATGCAGGAGGTGGTAGTATCCCAATCTCTTGGGAATAACAAATATGGGGGTAATATATTTATTTGTGGTCAGTTCTTTGTATCCCATCTTGAGCTGTTTTGCAAATAATGTCTTTAGGATTGATGGCTTGGGTTCAATTACAGGCCAGTGTTCTAACCAGTTGTCTTTATTCAAGAGTCACATCAATGGAAGGGCGCAAGGAGACTCAATTGTGGTGGATTTTTGAGGGACAGTGACCCTTAGGATTAGGGGTCACACACATACATCAGATCACAATTTTTCATACCTGTGTTTTAATGGATGTGAAGGTGATCAAGAAAAACTCCATTGGCAGTAATTAGGGTAGTACCCATGTCCTCCAGGATGTCTCTGACCCAGAGGTTTCTTGGTACCATATAAATGATAACTTCCCCTTTTGCCTTCAAGGTCTTCCCAATGAACAGGAGGGGTGGTAAATTTTGAATCCTGTTGTGCTCCTACTTCACTGACAGGAGGGCCAGGTCTAAGTTTCCAATGGGGAAAGCAGAGTGCCTTCATTTCTGTCAGTGTGGTGATGTCATCTCCCATGTCCACCCAACCTCTGTCAGCTTGTCTATCAAGATAGGTGGTCAGAATTGAGGAGCATCGAGAAAAGAGCAGCGTCTAACAGAATATTGAATTACCAGAGCCTCGTCTTATTGTCAAGGCTGAGGAGTGCCCTGCCTGGTATTTAAAGGAGCTGGTCCTTTGGCAGGCTATGATCTCCAATCCTTTGCCCAATGAAATCCTTTATTGTATCTGGGGCACCAAGTTTTAGGTTTTGCCCTGAAGGTAGTCACACAACAGATGGCCTGGTTTCCCACATCCTCAGCAAAATCTATCTACTTGGGGTCCCTTGGCTGTGTCATCAGCATGCTGCCTATCTATAAAGAGGGAAACCAGGGAAGTGGTGAGGACAGTGATGGGACTGTTACCGGGATCAAGATTTCTTATGACCAGTACCTATATGTGAATATCCTCATTGCAGATCACAGTGACCGTATTGTGCGTAGGGGCATTAAGCCCTTCCCAAACTAATTGTTCGATTGACATTTCCCTCGTGGGGCCTGAGTCTATTCTTTGCTACACTACCCCAGTGACACATCAAGAAAATCAGTAAAAAAAAAAAAAAAAAAAAAAGTTCCCTTGGCTGTTGAATAAGATTGCAGAAGTAAGCTGAAGGGTCCTGCAGCTGCATGCCTTACGAGACTTGAAGGTCAGGTCAGAAACCTGTTGTGAGTATGCTTGGTGGCCAATCTGTGCCTGATGGATGGAATAGATAAAGTTACTTCATCCAGTGAGCATGTCAAGGGTCACTGATATATTAATTAAGGGGTTCATTCATGCTTGAACTTCTGCCTGATATAAAGCTTATTTGCATTCAAGAAAGGCAGCTGGCTCCAACATAGCTTTGAGCAGACTATATCAATCTAAGTAAATGTGTAGTTGCTTTGCCCATTGAATGAGAACTTGTTTGAAGTAATGTGAATCTGGGCCCAATTCATTAGCCCCCTTCTGGATAAGACAGAGTTCAGCTATGGGGTGATGTGTGATTCCCCTCTGTATGCTGTGAATACCTTTGGTTAATAATAAAAAAAAAAAAAAAAACTGTCTTGAGCCCGTGATAGGACAGAAAAGAACTAGGCAGGAAAAACTAAACTGAATGTTGGGAGAAGGAAGGCAGAGATTAGAGAAGCCATGTAGCCCTGCTGGAGACAGACTCACACAACTTTATCTGATAAGCCACAGCCACGTGGTGACACACAGATAAATAGAGATAGGTTAAATTAGGATATAAGAGTTCGAAAATAAGAAGATAGAGCTAATGGGCCAATCAGTGATTTGAATAATATAGCTTCTGTGTGTTTATTTTAGGCTGAGCAGCTGGGAACCAAAAAGGGGCTTCTTCCAGCAATGGGGTTGGAATTCATGATGGATTAATGGCATTTTGTTCCAGGTTGAGTGGAAAGGCTACTGCCAACCTTTGAGACCTGTGATGTTTGTAGGGGGCACCTGGAGGAGCTGGTGGTTATACCATAATATAAGGGAATTTCTGCCTTCAGGCAGTGTCAGGCAGACACTGAAGCTCTTCCCTCCAGGAGATCCACACAGGAAGTGTAATCTCCTACAGAGGGAGTGGAGCTGACAGGAATTGGCACATGCAGTCTTAACTGTGGCAGAGCTCTCCTCAACAGGTTTTGCAGGGCTTGAACTATCTCCTCCTCATCAGATGTCATAGAGAGATCAGATATGGAAGGGGTGGAGGTGAAGGAAAGATTATCCTTTTAGTAGAGGGAGACAGATGTGGAAAATTGTGTTTGATCTTTATGGCTTTTGTTTGTTGTATTTTTGTATTTGTGGTTTTGTTGTTATTGTTGTTCTTGTTTCTGTTTTTGTTTTTTTTTCCAAGATAGGGTTCCTCTGTATAGCAGCCTTGGCTGTCCTGGAACTAGCTCTTATAGACTAGACCATGCTGGCCTCAAACTCACAAAGATCTGCCTGTCTCTGCCTTCTGAGTGCTGGGATTAAAGATATGTGTCACCACCGCCCAGCTGTGATCGTTGTATCTTATACTTAGTGGGGGACTTCCATGTTTTCTCAGGCCATGATCATATGCCCACTTGGTGTTTCTGGATGAGGGACAGTGTTCAGGAGCTCAGCCTTTGTTCCACCTCCTGAGGGCTCAATCCTTATATAGGGATGTCGGGTGAACCAAAACAGAATAAAAAAATACGCATTAATAACTGGATGGACAGACAACCATAACAGACAACACAAAAGAAGGATAGAAGGGTGTTCCCAACATTTTACCCCCAAAGGGACCGAAAACACACAACCCCCTTCTCACCAAGATCTACCATCTTGGGGGCACTGTCCAGTGCCATGAGTGAGGAGAGGGACATGATGAAAACTTGTTCAGGTGACAGGTGTTGCTGTCCTAATGTCCTTATCCCTTGGGTGAGGGATAAGTTGGTATGAAATCAGTGGCATAAACCCTAGGAGTCAGGTAAAAAGACAAACATCAGACTTATTTATCAGTAATGGAGAGTGTGTTATATGCCTTCCTCCCAGCACCCAGGCTGCCTTCTGATCCACTGACATCACATAGATACCCCTGGTTGGCTAGGAACAATGAGGACCTCTGACAGCACCTGTTATTAGACTCTCAAGCCATTTCCAGGTTATTTCATTTCTTGGCCTTGTAGGCCTTATCATACCACAAATGTCATCAGCCTACTTTTTTGGTAGTCTCTCGTTGACTGGCCTAGATCCCGACAGTTTAGCCAGACTAGACCTAAAATTCAATGAGCCCTATGAATCATCATGTCCCCAACACACTAGGGCTTGGATTATAATGGCAATATATCTTTTCCATTTAAAAGGGGCATAAGGATGGAATTCAGATCTACATGCTTAAGAAGTAAGCAGGTTACTCCCAGAACTCCATCGATAGCCTTGAAAACATAATTTTATTATAATAAAACTTTTCATTACTTTACATTTTGACTGATCATTTTTATGTGTTTATAATTTTAATGAACATCTAGGAATCTCATATAACAACTCTGTTCCCTATGAATTTTATGTGGGAATTTTTACCTGTTCAATTACTTTAGTTCCTTTGTACTTTAGATTTTTTATTTCACTCTTACTTCAAGTAATTATTTATAAGGAGATGTTCACTGTTGGTGCCTGATCAAGTGTTCACAGATTTTTTTCCTTGACTATTTTACACATCTCTCTAGTTGTCTTATCTGTATAGTTTTGTATTGATAAACTAATTGATCTCTCTATGTCTCTCTCTTTTTTTGCATGTGTGTATGTGTGTGTGTTAATGTGTTTGAGAGATAGATATTGAGATGTGTATATAACTTTATTATTTTTGGGTGCTTATTTTTTGTAGTTCCTGAAGGTCCTATTATCACAACAAATTATGTGAACTGATAATATTCACTTTTTTAGTGGTGGGAATTAGACAATTATGATCTTTTCCTCACATCATAGGATAGTAAACCAATGACACATATTTACAGAGCACACTGAGTGCACTAATGCGCAAAATTTTGAATCTCTGAATAAATTTATACATAGGAAGAAATAAGTGGACGGATTATTTAAAGAAATAATGGGGCTAGATTGATGGCTTAGTGGTTCCAGTAATTACAACACACAAACACGAGGACAAGATTTGCAATAACTAGAAATCCTTTAAATATCAGGTTGGCGAGGTTTTCTGCCTCTGATACAAGCTGCATAATACAGCACAAACTAGTCAGGAAGGATGGAGGAAGAGTGTTAATGAAGTGGGATTCCCAGAGTTAACCTACTATTTACACACACACACACACACACACACACACACACACCAATGTTGTGATTAAATCTCAAATTTTATAGATGATGAACATTTTAGAGACATCAGAAAAGTAGCAATCTTCTTTCTACTAATAAACTGCCAGGAGATGAGAAAGTGGAGGGATTGTAAAAAAATCTTGAGGCAAAATACGAAATGAGAAAAAGATCTAAATAGAGGGTTAAGATGAGGTAATCAGATAACTGAGATGGAAGCGTAAGAGCAGTTTAGCTAGGGGGAAGGGGCAAAATTTAATGACACATATACACGAAAAAGCCTTAAGGAAACCTTTTACTTCATATGGTAGCTTAATAAAAAACATGGGTTTTTATATCACAGTTCTGGGAAAGTGAATAAAATCAACTGTTAAAAAAGAATAATGTACTTCTGTCCTTTGAAACTGAAAATAAAATATTTTCTCTCACAAACCAAGGCTAAGGGAGTTCATTGACTTTCAATTCTTTCATAAAAGAAACAGTAAATAGAAAGTTTCAAGTGGAGATAAAGTCACGCTGAACAGTGACCGATAAATGTTATGTAGACAAATATTTTTTAAAAGTGCTTGATGTAAAGATTCTAGTCAACTGATTTTAATGAGAGCATAAAGTTGAAATTCAAAATCCTTAAAAGTAAATACTAGTAAAATTAAGAAAATTTTGAAATAGGAAGAAAGGGAGAGAAAGGGAGGATTCTATTTATCATAGTACAGAATCTGGTATCATGTCCTTTAGATAATTCCCCATGATCCTGCTGTTTCAGAAAGATTTCTGGGTAACTCCAAATCACTTCTGTAATATCATCTTGGGAAAATAGAAGTTTCTCAATTCCTGAACAATTCTAGTATAATAAATCCTTTTTAAAAAATGGTCATTATAGCTAAATAATCTTGCAAGAACTCCCTGGAAAACTTCTGCCCATGCTAACCTGGGAATCAGTGTCACTCCTAATACCTAGAAAAAGATTCTGGTTGGAATCCCCAGTAGACATACCTACATCAAAAGCATGTTCTACCAAGCAACTTACAACCACCACACTCTCCTACTCACCAGAGATGGCAAAATAAACCGAAGAACAGATCCCAACAAAGACAAGACTGGATACCAGCAACAAATCCAGATGTCTAAATATCAGCTATATAAACATAACCAGTAAAAGTCAAGACAATATGTCTCTACTATACCCCACAAAGCCCTACAATAGTAGGCCCCAAGAAATCCAGTAGAGCTAAACAAGAAGAGAAGGACTTCAAACTAGCTATTATTAATATGCTCAGTGACCTTAAAGGCATATGAACAAATCCATTCAAAAAATTTATGAAAACTATGAAATGAAGTGAAGAAAAATGCTCAAGACATAAAAGTAAAAATTCAATCAATAAAGGTTTTAAACCTGAGGTATAACTGGAAATGAAAAAATTAGGAATTCAAACAGAATCCTCAGAGGTAAGACACATCAAGAGATTTCAAGAGATAGACAAGAGAATCACAGACACTAAAGACAAAATAGAAGAAACATATAACTCAGTCAAAGAAAATATTAAATCTAATAATATCTAGACATAATATATTCAGGAAATTTGAGATGCTATAAAAAGACAAATTTATGAGCAATATGAATGGAGTAAGGGGAAAATAAGACAAAGAAACAGCAAACATTTACAATAGAATCACAGAAGAAAATTTACCTATTCTTAAGGCAGGGGTGGCTATCAAGGTTTAAGAAGCAAACAGAAAACAAAACAGATTTGACCACAAAATAAAGTCCCCTTAGAACATAATAGTCAGAACAATAAACTTTCAGAACAAAGAAAGAATATTAAAATCTGAAAGAGAGGAAATATATTATTATTAGAATATTACCTGACTTCTCAATGAGATTCTAAAAGTCAGAAAGATCAGGAGCAGTGTTCTACAAACATTTAGAGCCATATATGCCAGCCAGACCACTATACCCGATTAAATGTTCAATCACAATAGATGGAGAAAGAAAGGCATTCTATGATAAAACAAAATTTAAGCAGTATCTATATTCAAATACAGCATACAGTATGTTATAGAAGGAGGACTACAACATACAGAGTTTCACCACACCTAATTAACACAAATAATAAATAATGGCATATGGGAAAAATAGAAACAGAGGGCATACCACAATAAAATAATAGAACTCAAAACATACTGCTCATTGATAATTATCAAAATTCATGGTCTCAAATCTTCATTATAATACATATTTAAGAAATAGCTCCATTATTCTGCTGCATATGAGAAACACAGCTTAACATAATGAATAGACATAAGGTCACGTTAAAAGTGTGGAGAGTTACTCTAAGCCATTGGATACAAAAAACAAGGCAATGTAACTTTAAATATCTGACAAAAAAGGCTTCAAATGAAAAGTAATATAAAATAATTTTTCATCAAAGGAAAATTCCACTTAGGGAACATTATGCAATTAAAAATATCTACGCAGCAAGCAAAAGAACATCCAAGTTCATAAAAGAACAATACTACAGCTAAAATGTCATTTTGTCCCTCATACAGAGATAATAAATGACTGCAATTCCCTACTCTTGCCAATAGTCAGATCACCCAGACACTAATAAAGGAGAAAAATCTTAGAGCTAAATGATGTCATAAACCAAATGGACCTAACAGATAGTTACTGAATATTTCACCCAAACACAACTGTTGGCTGAGGCTTCTCGTTCATTCCCAGCTGCTCAGACCTGAAAAAAAATTACACAGAAACCATATTATTTCAATATTGTTTGGCCAATGTTAAGTATATTTAAACTAACTAATCTCCATTAATCTGTGTATGGACACATGACTGTGCCTTACTAGGTAAAGTTTTGTCCCTGACATCTCTGTCCGGCAGGGCTACATGGCATCTGTTGACTCTGCCTTTTTTCTCCCAGCATTCAGTTTAACTTTCCTCATCTAGCTCTGTTCTGCCCTGCTATATGCCCAAAGCAGCTTCTTTATTAATCAGTGGTAATCACAGCACACAGAGGAGAATCCCACATCACATAATACTTCATCTTGAAAAGAATAGACCTTCTTATCTGTACCTCATGAAACTTTTTCCAAAATTGACCACATACTAGGACACAAAATAAGTTGCAACAGACAAAAAAAATTTGAAGAAAAGTTTGTATCCTTTTGATAACATGAATTAAAACTGAAAATCATTGGAAACAACAGAAAATTTATAAAATCACAAAAACGAAATTATTTACTGTTGAATAAAAAGTGGGTAAAGATGGAAATTAAGAAAGAAATTTAAATATTTTAGAATTGAATGAACTGAAAAGACAACATATCCAAACTTAAGGAACACAGTGAAGGCAGTTCTAAGATGTGCATTCCTGCTCTACATGCCTATAATAAAAATGAAAGATGGATAGGTCCCACACAAGTAACATAGCACCACATTTGAATGCTCTAGAACAAAAAGAAGAAATAGTATATAACAGAAATAATCAATGTAACAATTGAAATTATTAAAAGAGGAAGAAAAATGCACTAGAATTAAACAATAAAAAAGCAGTTGGTTCGTTGAGAAAAATCATTAAGATAGACAAAGCTTTGGTCAAAGGAGAAGATCTAAATTAACAAAATTAGAAAAAATTGGGAGGATAATAATGCATACAGAAGAAATTCAGAGAATCATTAGAACATACTTTAAAAACCTGTACTCAACTAAACTTGTAATGCTAAATGAAATGGATCATTTTTGAAGTTAAATCAAGAACTGAACAACTGTTTTCATGAAACTATAACACCTAATGAAATAGAATCATAATTGTTTCCAAACCAAAAAGAAGATTCAGGGTCAGAAAGTTTTAGCACAGAATTCTATTAGAGTATCAAAGAGTTAACACCAATATTCTTTAATTTTGTTCAAAAATAGAAATAAATGAAACACTACCCAATTTTTTAAGGAGTATACATTTTCCATGATACTTGAACCACAAAAAGACCCAATAAAGAAAAATATTTACAGACATATTTCCCTCATAAAAAATGATGCCAAATACTCAATGATATACTTACAACCCAGAATTCCAAAAAAACCATCGATCAGACTATTCACTATAATAGATAACCTTTATTCTAGAAAGTAGGCATGATTCAACATATGTAAAATGATAATGTAATGCAACAATAAACAGAAAGAAAAGCACAAGATCATCTTTATTAGATGCAGATAAGGTTTATGACAAAATCAAATACCCCTACATGATAAAAGTACTGGTAAGCCTATGGATAAAGTAGGTAAACCTCCAAATATGAGGGATGATTTACAATAAGCCTACAACCAACATCATCCTAGACAAGACAAGCTCAAAAAATTTTTACTAAAATCAGGAATAATATAATATTTTCTAATCTCTCCATAACTATTCAGTAGACATCTTTGTTAGAATAATAAAACTATTGAAGTAGATTGAGGAGACACAAATGTGAAGGGAAGAAATAAAGGTATCTTCACTTTCAGATGACATGGCTGGATACAGAAGTGACTTACAAAAAATAGTAACCTTCCTCTGTACAAATGACAAACAAACTAAGAAAGAAATCAGGAAAACAATACATTTCACAATAGCCTCAAATAACATAAAATAACTTGGGGTAACTGTGGCCACACAATTAAAAGTTTGCAAGATCAAAACTTTGTCATTAAATAAGTTAAAGAAGAGATCAGATGATGCAAAGATCTCATATGCTCACGGATTAATACGATTAATATAATAAAAGTGGCTGGCCACTGGCCATTCTACAAAATGTAACCTACAGTCTCAATGAAATCCCCATTAAATTCTAGTTTTTCACAGAACTTAAAAACAATATTACACTTCATATGTAAACATAAAAAGACAAGGATAGATAAAAAAAACAGTCCTGAATAATAAAAGAAAAACTGCTGGAGGTATCATCATTCATGATGTCAAATTGTTCTACAGATCTATATTTATATATGCAGCATGGTATTTGTATAAAACCAGTCATGCTGAACATTGAAATTGAATTCAAGAAAGAGACAGAAGTTCTCAATATATAGATATCTTTCTTTTATTTAAAAAAATCTCTCCAGAAATGCACGTTAGAAAAAAAAGTCAGCATCTTCAATAAATTGTGCTGTTCAAACTAGATGGCTGAATGTTGAATAATGCAAATAGATTCATAGTTATCACACTTCCCAAAATTCAATTACAAATGGATCAAAGACCTCTTCTTATGACCAGATAAACCGAATGTGTTAGAAGTAACATTGGGGAATAATCTTGCATTCAAGAAAAAAACCTATAGAGTAGACCACAGAGCACAGGGAATAAGAAAAATAGTTAATAAATGGGACCTCTTGAAATTAAAAAGTTTCTGTACAGCAAAGGACACCATACTTCAGGTAAAAATGAATGCTTATATAATGTGAAAATATCTTTACCAACTACACATCTGTTTGAAGGAAAATAACTCATACATATAAAGAACTCAAAAAACTGGGCATCAAGGAAACAAACAAACTCATTTGAACGTTAAATGGCTTCTTACTGATAAACATCCCATCTTTGGCCTGAACTTAGCCTCTGCCTTGAAGGAAGAAGAATCAATAGCCTGTGGTCTAATTTCTGTTATCTTTGATTCACAGCTGCCACTACCCTGAAGATGAAAAAAAAATGCTATCTTCCAGGAACTAGGATGTATATTCTCTTGTCTCTTGTGACATTATACTTACATGGCTTCAGAAATAGAACAAAGATTTGAGGTTCTCTCTGTAATATTTTATGGGACACAGTTGCTGTATGCACTGCTGTTGCTGATAGCCAAGTACTAACTAAACACCCTGGCTGATTTTAAGAGGGGATGAGGCCTGGCATGGGCTTTGCTCCCATGAAGCATGGAGGAAACACAATAATAATACGGAAGATCCTACAGTCTGAAGAAACCTATAGCAGTTGCCCATCCCTGCTCAGTGCAGAGTGTACAGGTGAGAAGCTTCAGGTTATTTTTTCTTAAGATAAAGTCACACAATATATCTGTCAGCTTCTTAAGCTTCTGCCTAGGATCTGGCTTCAGAATCATCCATTTCAAATTTTCACAGGGCACATCAGGCTCTCATCTCTGTGGTGCTCTAAAACAGAGAAAGAACAGGAGTCCTTGGCCATGCTGTTGACCTTGTACCAGGACAGTACAAGATGATTGCATATTTTATTGTTTTATCTATAAAGACTCAATGCAAAAAATATGCAATACAATTAAAAGAAATACGGTATTTTGCTTAAAATTAAGAAAGATAATATAAACCAATTCTAATTTAACTCTAACTTAGGGTCTAGTTAACTCTAAGAAATCCACTTTTATTCTAGTTAGTCTACTCTGAGTTGTTACTGTTTTCCTGAGAATATGCTACAACTCCCAACGCTACATAGGCATCAATTTCCTTCTTATAATAAGACAAAACCACAAATGTTCAATCCTCTTCTGAGTCCCAGAATTGAGTCTGAACCACCAAACTACACAATTCCCTGATAGGCTAAAATTTTACCACTAAGGAAAATTTCCAAACACCTTCCCCTTGTATTAAATTATAATTAGATGGGACTCTGGAACTGTCTTTTTGTGACCTTTGTCCCCTTTAAAACTAGCTGCTGCCTCATCTCCAGGATGGGTTTGTAGCCTGAACACTGTAACTGCCCTGATATCAATTTTTCTAAATAATTTTTTGTCATGTTCAGACCCAGTCTTTTGTGGTGGATTGCTCCTTGATTCTTGAACCCTAACCAAAAGAGTCATTCTATTTATGTAGTACAAGTGTAATGGTCACAGGAGCTCTAAGGCTATGAGAGCAATGCAAACAAAAGGGACGCTTTTATTGAAGAGGAAGTATATAGAGGTATGCAAGTGTGTGCTTGTGTATGTGTGTGTTTGTGTGTGTATACATTTGTGCAAGTATGTGTTTGTGCGTGTTTATACTTGTGCATGTGTACATTTGTGTATGCTTGTGGATGTGTTGTCTGTGTTTGTGTATGAGTGTTCTTGAGTATTTTGTGTGTGTGTTTGAGTATGTGTGTGTATGTTTGTGTGTGTATTTGTGTGCATGTATGTTGTAAATTTGTGTGAGTTGTGTGTGTGTGTATGCTTGGGGATTATAGAGTTGATATTCAATAGTGAAAAAGATCAATAGTGAAAGTTGATTAAACACTTGGGACGCAAAGGCATATTCAAAAATTATCCACTAAAGAAAGAGAAATAAATTAAAATATGTGTAAAAATATATGATATATAGAGTTTACTTTCTTCCTATTTCAATATTTGCATTCACCAACCATCAGAGCAAAGCTTAAGTAATCATGGTGGAAGATAGAAAAAAAATCCCACACTAGTTCAGAATTATATATCATAAAGGATTATGTATTTAGGGGGAGACTTACAGATCACTGTCCTAGATCACAATCCTCTGCACAAACAGAGAACAGACGTCTAGCAGCTGGAGTGAAAGCAAGAGGGTGAGTGCAGGCTTTATAGCTGCTTTTATTAGTGAGACAAACAATCTAATAGACAAGTGTGATTCCTGCTGCTTTAATGTGAATTGACCTGTAACATGTGCTCCCCTGGACAGAAATTCTAATTCAGATGAATTTTGTGAAAAAGAGAAAACTCTCTGTAGAGACCCTTCTGGGGAACTGAGGTTGGAATGTATTATCTCACTGTAATGTTTCCTGTCCCAAGATATTATCTGTACTCAGGATCTCCCTGTTACAAGTATGGAGATTTTAGGGAAAAGAAAAAAATATTTACCTAGGACCACCCTAAAATTAATCCATTCCATCCATGTACTGTAGCTCTATCTCCCTCATTCACTAGGCAGCATTTTCGGGAAGGAGCACAGATTGCAGCAATAATGATGGTTGTTGATGTGTTGCTTTTTATTTCTGGTTTATTTTTTCTAAAGTATTATTGTTATGAAGCCACAGGAATTAGGATAATGATAAGAAATTCCATTGGTGAATGAAAGACTTAGATCCATTACCCAAGATATCTGAGTCCTGGACACTAACATCAGGAGAGTGGCCCCATTACCTTTTAATAGAAGAAACATCTAAATCCACAAAAAAAAATACATCATGACTTTTGGTTCAGTTTTTTTCTAGTTGGAACATTGGTATGTACGAGGCAGACAATGGTAAATGTGTTTATTTTCTCATATTACTTATTAAGTGTCTTCCTGAAACTGGGAATTCATTAAGAAATATAGACAGACCTTAGAATAAGGGATATCATCAACACTGTTAAGTATTTCAGACAGCCATCCTAGACAGTGTGGGGCCCATGCAGTATCACAGAATTGATATGAATATTATTATAAGCTGAGGATAATAGAGATTTGTTAGATGAATAAAGAATCAGTTTTCTTCTTGCTTGCATTACCTAACTCCAAAAAAAATTATTGGATAGAACAAAATGAATCTTCTTCACACTCTTTTTTTGGAGCAAGATGCTCCCAACCGAAAAGTCAAGTGTGGATCTATCTTTATTAGATTCTCTCTGGAGATGTTTCACAGCCATGAATACACAAAGACACAACTCAGGTGCGTACAGAAACATCATGCATACGTTCCTATCTTCTGCTCTTCTATAGATCTGTGCTTTTACTTTTCATAAAGAAACCTCTTTTATTTGCTGAGTTTCTTCCATTTTCATCCCATAAACCTCTCTAATTTTAACCACTTACAGAGAACAGGCCCTATATCATTTCTCAGTCTGTCTAGGTATAAAAGAAAAGCCTAAATTTTTATTTATGTGTTTTGTAAGCTTAAGTCTTCTATAACTAAAACTGGTCTCAGTCTGGCTGACCCTAAGCTCTTTATCCCCTGCCTCTATCATCTGATTATGGATATAATATAATATGATAATGTAACCCATAATGATAATATCAATCTTGAATAAGCTTTGATTTTGTTGTTGTTCTAATTTTGTCAATCTCATATCCTATATATTTAACATACATGGCCACTTGTCACTGATTTTGCTTCCTTTCCAGATAATGAGAGCGTGCATTATTGCCATACATTTGACTTTGTTTGGAGAAGGACGAGGATTTTTACTTTATATGTGAGATTTATATTAAATAGATTACTTATATCACATTGCAAATCATAAAATAGGAAAAAAATGACAAGAATTTTAGTTGAATCA
>JAQHUG010000046.1:1270066-1298353 GCA_028555095.1 Dicrostonyx torquatus | reverse complement strand
CAGCCTTTTCTTCTTCCTGATTTTAGTGGAATCACTTTGAGTTTCTTTCCATTTCATTTGATGTTGGCTGTCAACTTGCTGTATATTGCTTTTATTACATTTACATGAAACCTTCTTTAAATTTGAACACATGCTCAGTAACAAAGCAAACCTCTACAGATAAAAAAAAATGGTGTAATCCCTGTATTTTATCGGATCTCCATGGATTACTGTTAGAATTTAACAACAATATTACTCTCAAGAAGCCTAAAAACTTATGGAAATTTAACAGTGAACTACTGATCCACCCCTGGGCAAGGAAGAAATAAAGAAAGAAATTAAAGACTTCCTTGAATTCAATGAAAATGAAGGCAAAATACATCTAAACCTATGGGACACTATGAAAGCAGTGCTAAAAGGAAAGTTCATAGCACTAAGTGCCCACATAAAGGCAATAGAGAAAGTTCACACTAGTGATTTAACAGCACACCTGAAAGCTTAGAACAAAAAGAACCACACTCACCCAGGAAGAGTAGAAGACAGGAAATAATCAAATTGAAGGTTGAAATCAACGAAATAGAAACAAAGAAAATAATACAAAGAATCAATGAAACAAAGAGCTGGTTCTTTGAGAAAATCAACAAGATAAACAAACCCCTATCCAAACTAATCAAAGGCAGAGAGAAAACATCCAAATTAACAAAATCATAAATTGCAAGAGGGACAAAATGACTGACATTGAGGAAAGTCAGAGAATCATTAGGTCGTACTGTAAAGACATGTATTCCACAAAACTGGAAAATGTAAATGAAATGAACAATTTTTTAGATAGATACCATATATCAAAATTAAATCAATACCAGATGAGCAATTTAAATAGATCTATAAACTACAAGGAAATAGAAGCTGTCATCAAAAACCTCCCAACCAAAACCATCCCAGGGCCGGATGATTTAGTGCAGAATTCTACCAGAACTTCCAAGAAGAGATACTTGTCAAAGTGTTCCACATATTAGAAACAGAAGGAACATTGCCAAACTTTTTGTGTGGTTACAGTTACCCTGATACCAAAACCACACAAAAACTCAACCAAGAAAGAGAATTACAGACCAATCTTACTCATGAATATGGATGCAAAAATACTCAATAAAATACCTGCAAACTGAATCCAAGAACACATTAAAAAAATCGTTCACCACGTTCAAGTTGACTTTATCCCAGAGATGCAGGGCTGGTTCAACATATAAAAATCCATCAATGTAATCCATCATATAAATAAACTGAAAGAAAAAAAATATGATCATTTCATTAGATGCTGATAAAGCATTTGACAAAAATCTAAAACCCCTTCATGATAAAGGTCCTGGAGAGATCAGGGATAAAAGGAACAAGAACGACATCTTTGAAGCAATATTTAACTAGGATAACCTTAAAATATTCTGTTTATGTCTTTAAAAGCTGAATGGAAATTAAAAAAATAGAACAATGTATCAAATGATCACTTTTAGAAATGATTGCAGTACCTCCCCATATGAGAAAATCATAGAGCATAATTCTTATGTTTACTTACAGACCATACTTTAAAAAATGTAAATAAAAAATAATCTTGTTGACTGAAGGGAAGCAGTGAAATTCTTAGTTTACCCCTTTTACTTATTCTACCATTTTAAAATCATTGACATATACATTTAATCAACTCTGCTGTGACCATCCTAGAACTCGGTCCTTTGCAATTCCTAGAAATCTAATATTTTAATCATTTCCATTTCAATGACTCCACAGAAAGACAAAGCAACAGAAAAAATGACATTGGAAGTAGGAGCATGAGTATATCATTTTTGGGTTGTGTTATGGAACAACAGACTCATTAACATAACTGGTGTGCCTAATCTACCTCCCTTTAAACACACAGACACACAAACACACAAACACACACCTTGTTGATATGCAAACAACTTTTAAGCAAAAAAAAAAAATTGTACACAGTGAGACGTAGTCCTTTAAAAGTATGAGAAGATGAAAGACTATATATCTAGAAACGTATGCAGTTTCAAAGAAAAAAAACTTTCAAAATGTAACAGAATAAAAATCCCCTTAATTATATTTAGCTGAATTCTTAATATGGAAAATACCTAAATTCACCTGGAAGGAATACAATCAAGTGACCTTTCTTAAAATTATGTTTGTCCCTTGACAATTGCCATCACAGTTCTGTCATAAAAATATTCTAAATTATGGGGAAATAACCATAAAAATTATAGAATAGCAGCAACATATGCATATTAAAGTGCTTCTATTTTATATGAAACAGCATTTTAATAATTTCTTATTCTTAATAAAGCTGAACTAACTTTACGTGAACAAATGCACTCTACTTCACATCAATAAGCCCTCAAGAGGGACATGAAACTTGACAGTGATGTAAGTAGCAAGCCACTATCTCTTCCTAGAAAGTCTGTTCTAGAGTATTAACTGCAGTGTTGATATTTAAAGGGTTGCAATGAACATTCCCATTGGTATTCTATGGCAATTTAATCACAATCTCAGTCATCAGTAAGTGTTACCCTGTGGATAACATCATTCATCATAATGCTGATATTATGATACACTTGGGGACTGACAACTTTGTCTTCATTAGCTGACTTATGTGGTGACTTGTACGATTAAATGTCACCAGTGACCTCCTAATTGCCAAAGCCGTTGGCCTCTTTAAAGCCCTCATGTCATTCCTTCTTTCCTTTGTATTTGACTATTTTACCAATCACATTTTTATTATATTCTCTCTCTCTCTCTCTCTCTCTCTCTCTCTCTCTCTCTCTCTCTCTCTCTCTTTCTCCCTCCTTCTCTCCCTCCCTTCGTCTCTCTGTACTATGGTATTCTGGTGTTTGTAATTTTGTTATTCTGAAATGTCCATCTTTGGTTTTCTTTAAGAATTTTTCTTATTCTTTATTATTTTAATAAGGCATCCCATAATTTCTTTGCTGGAGATTTAAATTTTGTTAACATGTATGTGTACACTGTATATAATTACTTGATACCTTGTACACAGTACGCAATGTTCACAGCACCTTTTTCTTGAACAATATCTGTGAGAAACTTTTCTCTTCAGCAGATTTATTCTGCTTCCAAGAGCTGAGTCTTTTTCAAAGTCATGTTTTCAAACATCTGATAAACCTAGTTGGTTCCATAGGGAGAACGAAGAATAACGAAAAAAAAATAACTGTAGTGACAGAGAATTCTTCAGTTCCTTTTTGTTCTATATTTCAGGGCCAGTATTAAAAACAAGGGTGCATATATTCCACCACAAAACTTTCATTTAATATTATTCAAAGTCTCTTTGTATTGAATCATGAGCTGTGTTTGTCTGTACAAAAACATATGCTTTCTTGTTCAAAAATGCCAAGATAAGCTTAGTTGAAATATAACAAATTCTTAGATTATCAATATTATTCTCTGTGAAGAATATTGAGGAGTCTAGGAATATAACCTACTAATAAGCTAATAATCTAATTTGATAGAGCTTGGTGAATGCTAGAATTGTTGAAACTTCTGGAACAGAACAGAAGGCATGGTGTTACTCAGACTAATTGTCACAACTGATGTATGAAAATTTATTGTAGTTTACATACTCCAAATCCTGTAGTAAGGTGAAAAGCATTAGGAGAATATCCACATATGTGGTAGGTTGTGCTAAATTAGAATTCAAAACTATTAATAGCCGAAATAAAGTTCACCAGTGGAAGGCCTCCTCATCTTTGTACTAGACAGTAAACATTCTCAGCTCTTGTGCTAGGGTTAAAAGAGTGCAAGAACGCGGAGAGAACACAGTCTCTAAGCTCATTCAGTATCTATAGTCCTTTGAATACCAGTGTGAAACACCTCACTACAGATGCTAGAGAAGGTTGTTGTCTGTGGTGCATATAAGGTGATACAATGACACTAGTGTTTTAAAAAGTAATTTCATTGTGAGTTGCCAACAACAAGGAGCCCAGATACACACATATCTTTCAGTCTAGCATCTCATTGAAGGGGAGTTTAAGGGCTTTTGGATATTTTTAATTTGATAATATCTGTCTTCACTGGGCAGAGTTGAGTCTTTCAAGATCTTCCTTGATTTAGTCCTATGTTTTAGTCCATTGGTTGCTGATTTTAGCCCAATTAGTGCCCAGTTAAGAATATAAATTTCTACTGATTAAAGACTTTCACATCTTGCTATCCTAAAGCCATCAATTGGTCACATTTTGAAGCATTTCACAAAACAGCATGTCATCTACACAACAGGTGAAAAGGAGGAAGCTACTTTTAAGTTCCAATATTAGGGAAAAAAACGTATCTCCATTCTGATTTAGATTAGAAAGGGAAGTGGAGAGGCTCAGTGGGGTCAGGGAAATAAAAAAAGAGAAAATCTCACTTACTAAAAATGAAATTATGACTACTTTGAGTTTTCAGAAATTGTCAACATTGTGGCTATCACCTGTGAGATCAAGGTGATAGAATCCCATTTGGCTTATGATTGAACTGTGGCTCTTTCTAATGGCTGTTGAGGGAAGTTTGAGTGGTAAGAGGTACATTTTACAAAGGTAGCCTGCTTTAGGAAATCACACGATGAATGGAGGCATGTTCAGTATGTCCTTGGTTTCCCAATCATTACTCATAGGCACAGAAATGTGATATATCTATAGATAATTTCCTCCCAGAAGTCTCTACCCCGTATTTCCATGCTTTCTTGACTCTAAAGAATGAGTCTGCCAGGTCTTTGGCAATTTTCTTTAATCTGACAATGAAAGGTCAGCATCAACTCCAGTTAATATACCCAGATATTCTACAATCAACACTATTTTAAACAGAATACCAAGTAGAATGATGAGTGCCTGTAGTTAATGTCTATGGTGTCTCCCACAATAGAGTGTAAACATGTAACTAAAGTAAGTCAATGAAAATAGCCTCCAAAAATTATTTGGAGAATCCTGGAGCCTCCATGGCTATTAACTTGTAGGGAACTATTCCATGACTTTGTACCATCATTTTAACTAAATAAACCATGTCTTCTGAAAGAAAAATTATTGATCCAAACAGGACAGTAATTATTTTAAAACATTTTTTAAAGTTGTTTTTTTAAATTAGTTTACTATCATATCATCTGCATATAACAAGAGTTTGACTTTCCAATTTAAATCCCCTTGATCTCCTTTTGTGGTCTTATTGCTATAGCTAGAATTTCAATAGCTATGTTGAATAGATATGGAGAAAGTAGAGAATTTGTTTTGTTCCAGATTTTTATTGGACTTGTTTTGAGCTTCTCTCCATTTAATTTTATGTTGGCTGTTGGCTTGCTGTATATTGATTTTATTATGTTTAGATACATTCCCTGTATCTATTATCTCTCCAAGACTCTTATCATGAAAGAGCGTTGAATTTTGTAGAATCTAATGAGATGATCTTATTTTTTTTTCTTTCAGTTTATTTATGTGATGTATTACATTGATAGATTTTTGTATGTTGAACCATCCTTGCTCTCTGGTATTAAGCCAACTTGATGTTTTTTGTTGTTCTTGTTGTTTTTCTTTTTTTGAGAGTAAACAAGCTAGTATGTATGTTGGGTTCTTAGGGAGGTAGAGAGGGTTCTTAAGGGGTTGTGGGAGAGAAGAAGCAGAACCAAATTATACTATACGAAACAATGTTTAAAATTTGGTGCTGAAAATTTAATCAGGGATGTTGCACAATTTAGACAAATATTTTACCACTCATCTATATTCCTAGCTTTCTTTATATTTTATTTTGTTTGCATTTTGAAACAGCGTTTCACTAACTTGTCAAAACTGGAATTCACTTTGCAGGGCAAGCCAGTTTGAATTTGTAGATTTGTCTCAGCTTCTTGAACAACTGGGATCACTGGCCTGTGCAATGAAGCCAAGTTTGTACTACTGAGAACAGAAAACTATCAACTATGTTTTTCAATAATGGTTAATTTATCCATCTAGGAAATGCCACTGAATAATAAGCTTTTCATAGAGCATCTCTATTTCAGGGAACTTTCTGCATTCCTAGGAGACCGAAGTGATGTACTTCTATTATTTCCATAACACAGAAAGGCAACTTAACACACATCTGGAATATAATGCACAGAATTATTAGATTAGGATGAGAAGAAAGGTAATAAACTTGTAGCTGCATATCATACAATTTGAATATACCTATGGTACTCCAAAAAAATAAGATGTTTAGCATTTCTGTGACTGAAAAAATGGGCCTTGCTAATGTTCCCTACACCATAGCTTCACAGACAACTAATACTTCCTAGGGAATGACCAACCACTCAGGTCTTCCTTATTAAGAGATATGCAGTAGAGAATTATTTGTGGTCACTTATAAGTGAAGTTTGTGAATGTGGTCACCAGTAATTTCTGGGAACTATCCTTATGTCTCCCAAACAACACACTAGACTGTTAGAGTTGCTGACAATTACTATGCTCTTCTGTTAGAAAACATAATGTAAGTATCTTATAGGAAATGCCAGAATGGCCAAAAATTGCTATTACCTGTCCCTACCTGTGATGACTAAAGGAGCTCTGAGAATTATTATATAAGTCTCTCTGCTGGTATTAGTTTTAATTTTTCTGTAAAATACTTTTTCATTTTATAATAATCTTCTTTTTCTGTTGTTTAACTTTGGGAACTATCTTAATCCATAATGTTTCCTAAGATAATAAAGAAAGTAATCTTGTTTATGTTATTTTTAATTCTTCTAGTTTTGTGCCTTTTACATTATTTTTGTATTTATTAGCTAATCACATTTTCTTTTTAGTATGTGAACTATTGATTTATACTGAATGTTCACTAGTCTACCAAACTTTTGAACTTCTCACTGAAGCCATTATTAATTTCAATAAATTTGCCCATGTTCATTGTGTATATGCACTTAAAATAATTTTCCAGAGGCTTGTTAATAGATTTCATAAAATAATTAAAATGTATGGCATTATCTTAAAAGCTACTTTATCATTTTCTAAATCTTTACCTATCCAAGAATTTAAATGTTTTGTTGCATTGCAGAGTCCATGCCCTTGGTTATCTGAGATTAGATTTGAAAGTACAAAGTCTTAAAGGATATAGAGCAAATCTAAGAACACCTATTATAAAGTTAAATTTCTGTAATCTGAAGCAAATAAGTGAGTATAAAATGAATCAAGTTGTTTCTCCTGAAACTGTAGCTGGTGACACTCTCTAATGGACATCCATTTGTAGACACGGTGCACACAATTGCTTTTTGGTTAGTTAAATAAGCAGTACCTTCTGGTATTTAAGTCTAGAGAGTGCAAATTTGTGTTTTACAATATTGCTCATGTCGTCAGCATCCTTTAAATAGATAAACCCTAAGCAAAAATTTCTACCTAAATATGACAAACATTATTTAATTATTTCCAGGAATCACTCTTCTTCGATTTCATTTTTTTTGTTACTCCATTTTCCTTGTCAAAAATTATTTTCCCCAGTGTTCTATACTCCTTTACTCTGGAAAAGAAGACATATTCAATTCCATTAGCACATTTATAAATCCATGATAAATTCTGAGCCATAAACCTAGGTGATTCTTTTAGCATGGTTTATGACTTCTACTCTACTCAGGAATGTAGAGGTCAGAGATTTATAATGTGCATCTATTATTTTGTCTTCAGACAAAGACCTTTAGCAGAATTGCAGAATAATCACTAAGTAGGTAATCTATTAGTGGTTGTCTCAAAAATACAAATGACCTTTGGTTGAACATCATTTTAATGACCAGAGAGAGGTCAGATATGGAAATGAAATTGGCAATTGTTTTATAGAAGTGAATAAACATTAAGCATGCCTTCAGTACCAGCAGATAGAACAAAACGGGGTACCTCCAAGCAAACGAGTAATCTGCCAGTCCACTTGGCTATATATATATTTTTTTTACCTGAGATTGGTCCAAAACAAGCATTTTGCCAGAATCTGGATTTAAAAAAACAAAGTTAGAAATATGTTTGCTCTTTCCCTGACTTTTATGTGATTATTATTGAATGTATTATATATACCAATTAATTGTGTCTCTTAGGTTATGTTTTAACAATGCATGTGTCAGTGGAGTTATTATCAAATGAGGATAAATAATGTCAGCCAAATTGCTCCACCCTAACCAAGTATCCTTTCAATAAGTCACATTATGTAACAACAAAGACTGAAGATGGACATGGTTTAAGGATATTAAAGAAAGGATGTTGCCCTAAATCATGTATGTGCGTCCAAAGTAATCTCCAGCAATCTCGTAGAAATGTCCTCCTGAAAATAAAGAACAGATGAAGGAAGCAATACTGCAATAAAGTGCGGAATTGGAATAGAAACAACCTTTAGTAACTGGGAAAGACCAAGTTGGCTCAAAGCTCTTCATGAGGAACACAGTTCTGCTTATTCCTGATTCTATTCCACAAGATTCAATTTGGACGTTGGACTTTCAGAACTATGAAACAAAATAGTCATTTGGCATTAAGTTTTTAGTGATTTATTACAATAGCAGCATGAGTAATATACTGCTTTGAAAATATAAAATACTATCTCTGTGAAAACTTTCTCCAGTTGTTACTATTGTTCGTGTAAAGTTTGAGACAAAACAAATTGATATTAGTTTCTTCATGTACTCCTGTAACTTTATTAAAATATACTTAGGTCTACTGATTTTTTTTAGTAAAGCCTCCAGCCCACTTATAACTTAAAATATAATGAATAATTCCATTGCCTTAACATGTATACAAGTGACTTTGGGTTAGAATATTTTAAAAAATAGAAGATAATATGAAATTATTGGAACATACAGTCCTTATTATTTACAAAGTCAAAGCAACAGTCCTAAGTATTACAAGAGAATGCTTACACCAAATGAAAAAAAAAATGTGTTACTTGACAAGGATATGAATAGTACTGAAACTGAACTAATATGCGATTTGATTTCTCCTATTCCAAAACCAGTGTAAATAAGCAGTGGTGCTATTACTTGCTTAAAAATTTACTGAATATTCTCTGTGAGAAATGGCTATAGTGCCAAAGTATTCCTGATATAAATATTGATATTTCTCAGTTTATTCATCTGAAGTGTAATTGATATTTTATTTGATAATAGATCATACATGTTATATTAAAATATAAAATATCTATAGTAATTTTACATTTATGTTTCAGTTTCTAATATAATTATGGCATTTTCCCTTTGCCTTTTCTCCCTTAGAATACATGTTGTCAATTTTCACTGATTGTTTTTACATATAATATTTGTTATATGTTTCCTCTCCCCAGGAAATTCCTAGTATTCCTCCATGAAACCTCCTTTTTTCTTAGCCTCTCTGGGTCTGGGGATTGAAATATCGTTATTCTTTATTTTATAGTTAATATCCACTTATGAGTGAGTACACACCATATTTGTCTTCTCAGTCCGGGATACCTCACTGAGGATGATAATTTTTCTATGTCCATCCACTTGCCTTCAAATTTCCCAGTGTCCTTTCTCTTTAACATCTGAGTAATAACTCCATATGCAAATGTTCCTCATTATCTTTATCCTTTCCTTGGTCTAGGGAAATAGAAGAGATTTTGTGAGTGGATTCAGGGCAAGTGCGGATAAGAACATGAGTGATCTGGTTGGGGTGGGGACAGAAGGGCAGAATAGTAAAAGACACCACTGGAAAGGGGACAAATTTGGGTCAGGTAGAAACACGGCACAAGGAAATATCCCAGTAATCTACAAGGATGACCCCAGCTAAGACTCCTAGCCATAGTGGTCATCTACTGTGACGAGATTGGTGCCTAGCCCATTGTCATCCAAGAGGTGTCAGGTAATAATGGATGGACACAGACAAAAACCCACAGTTAAACATTAGGCAGAGTTCAGGAAATCTGAAGTGGGTCAGAAAGGACTGCAGGGATCAGAGAGGTCAAGGACACCATAGAAAACACATAAAATCAATTAACCTGGGTACACAAAGACTGAATCGTCAACCAAAGAGCCTGCATGGGACTGACCTAGGTACTCTACATACATAGTTGTGTAGCTTGGTTCTCTTAAGAGCAGCAACAGGGACTGTCTCCAACTCTTTATTCTTTTTTGATCCTATTCCTCATTCTGGGTAACATTGCACCCCCTTAATATGTGGGGAAATGCTTAATTTTACTGCAACTTTATATGCCATGTTTTGTTGATACTCAGAAAAGACCTGCCCTTTCCTAAACAGAAATAAAAGAAGGATTGAGTTGGGAAATGGGAAGAGAGGGGATCAGAGGAGGGTTTGGGAAGAGAGGAGGGAAGGAAAACTACAGCAGGGATATAAATTAAATAAATAGATATATTAAATGTATATATTATATATGATATAAATATGCATTCCTAAATCTAACCTGTTCAGTCCATTTACATGTTGCTAGTGGTATGTTTTCAGTGCTGGCTGTTTGTCACTGGGCAGTTATTCAGTGTGCTCTTTAATGGGAATACCATCGTTCGTACTCCTAGCTTTCCTCAGATGCATATAGTTCTGTGCATAGAGTTTAGTTCTACTGAGTTTTTCCTACACACTTTGGCATGTTCACGGTTATCAGCCTTCTTTAGCTCATATTTACACAGTCAAGTTGATGAGACTTAATGATTGCAGCTTCTGACTACTAAGAAACACAATTATCACAGCAAACTCCTTGATCCTCTGGCTCATAATCTTGTATCGTTCTCTTCCACAAAATTCCCTGAGTATTGAGTACTTATAGATGTTCCCATTCAGACTGGGCTCCACAACTTGGCATTTTGATTGGTTGTAGGTTTCTGTAGTGGTCTGTGTTGTAAAGAGATTTCTTTTTTTTCCTTTTTTGTTAATTGTTAAAAGAAAAATTTACATTTACTCCCCTTGTTCCAGGCCCTCCTACTCCCCCACTAACCCACGCCCTCCCCCTGCTTCCTTAAGATGGGGCAGGATACCCTGCCCTGTGGGAAGCCCAAGGCCCTCCCCCCTCCATCTCAGTCTAAGAAGGTGTGCATCCATATAGAATAAGTTCCCAAAAAGCCAATACATGCAGAAGAGATAGGTCCCAGTGCCATTATCATTGGCTTCTCAGTCAGTCCCCATTGGCAGTCACATTCAGAGAGTCTGGTTAGGTCATATGCTCATTCCGTCCTGGTCCAGCTGGATTTGATGAGCTCCCAATAGATCAAGCACACTGTCTCTGTTGGTGGGTAAAGTGTGAAAACTATACTTATCTATCCATAGTGTTTATTCTCAACAGTTGGAGTCTACCTAATAAAGTCAGAATAAAGTCAGTTTTCCAACTAAAATTTTGTTATTTAGAATCCAAAAGTTGAGAAAAGTTATAATTTATTAGACAATATACGATTATTACATGGATCACATTCTATTACATTAAGCACTTAGGATCAAATGCATAATTGATATTCCCTAGTGTAATCTAGGTGTAACATAGGTACAAATTTTTAAGTACTTTAGACAAGCTCTCTGTAAACATTTTCCTCCAGAGGATAATTTTCCTTATTTGTATAACCAAAACATCAGATAGACTCAGGAGCAGGGCAGGTGAGTAGGGAGTAGTGTCCCTTCAGAGCCTCTGGGTTCCTCTGCTTGTGTTGGGGATGCTGGTGCTAAAAATTGCCTTCACCTTTTTCTTATTTTCTTATTAGGCATGAAAGGGCAGGCCTCAGCTTTCATACCTGGATAAGTATCTTGACAGCTCAAAATAGAGAAGCTTAGTTTTTTTTAGGAGTTTGTGCCCATCCTATCCTTATTCTCAAAGTTAGAGTACTACCCTCAAATCCAATTCTCAAGAAAAGGAAAGAGTGTAGTAAATAGTGCCGTTTCAGCCAGATCTTCAGTGCTGGTGACCCTGCCAAGGCAGACTAAAGGCAGGCAGAGGGTGACTGAGCTTTTGGTCTCAGAAAGAACAGGCTGATTATGGGTTCGCCTTCCAGAAAGCATTCATCTTTGCTCCTCCACTCGGTCTCTACCTTTAACTCCAGGAGGAGTACCAGAATCTCCTGTCTCATCGGCAGATGTGGCACTGACCACTGGATGCCCATCCACTGGCACTGGTGACTGAGAATGGCACTGTGGAACTCTTTCTTCCTCAAGAACGGAGGTTTTACGGATATTGGATATGTTGAAAGTGTGCCTCTGCTCCTCTAGATGGTATGACTAGGCATCTGCCACCAGGTCCAAAATGAGCTTGGTCTGCAGGGAGAGATGGGAGACTGAATGAGGTTCAAAGGCATTGTGGCAGATCTTTTAAAGAGGAGAGAAAGAGGAGCCAAGGGCAGAGTGATGAAGTTCACGGGGTTCCAGCCCTGATCATACAGAGGGAAGGCTGCTTAAGATCCTCTTCTTCCTGAGCTCCTTCACCTCCATCCCTGTATTGGGGAGAAACATCCCCACATAGGGAAAAGATGGCTGGAATATAGAGTTCTTAAAGGGAACGGGGACTGAAGGGGAGCTATGAACTGGATGCCTGGGTACTGAGCAGTAATCCAGTACATATCTTTTATCATTAAACTGTGTTTTTTTTAATTATAGAAAATCTTGTTGTGATCATAGAAAAAAATCTCAGAAAGAAGGTAATTTCTGAATGCAGGTAAAAGGTAAATTCTATTTTGTAGAATCCTGGAGAAATTAGATCATCTGATTTTTGTATTTAAATGGATCTAGGATGCTAATTATAAAACATAAAAATTGATAACAAATAAAAGAAAAGAAAAAAAAAAGGTTGAGAACAGTTCGTGCTTCCTGCCCCAGTCTTTCAAAGTCAGCAAAGAAGATAATGGAACAAACAAGAGACAGAAGAATTAAAGTGTAAAATAACCTTCTGCATTCCTCAGAGTTTAGACAAGAGGGTTTCTGATTATTCCTTTAAATAAATCAGCTAACTTGATATTGTAAGGGATACCTTCTTAGGGTGTGGTCACCTTCTCCCACCTTATCTTCAATAGTCTCTTTCCAACTGATTTTGAAGTGGAATTTTGTGCAAAACCCTCCTTGCTCCTTAGATTTTACCTGGAGGGATATGATTTAGGGATGAGCCAAGTAACCAATTTCTTTGAAGTTGGACCCATTTCAAGGATTGCCTGCCTGAACTGCATCAATGGATTAGAAACTTTTTTCACAACGTCTAAGGAATGATTGGCACAAAGAGTGCAACGGCTCTGTTGGAAACATCTGTCATACTGTAGAGTCAGGAGCAGAGAGCTGAAGCCATCTGACTCTCAAAGTTCAAGAGTGGTAAATGGAAGACTGAAGACACAACCAAAGGTTGATTCAGAACCCTATCTAGGTTGCATTCAGTGGTATGTTCAACCCCAAACCACCAGGCATGGTGTCGTGAGTCAGGGGATAGTTGCTTCCTTTTGAATCAGAGACAGATATTTGTAGATGACACCAAATTTTTTCAAAATTTGACAAAAAGCTGCCCACAGTTTTTTACAATTTGAATGTTAAAATTATATTAAAAAACCCACATTATTGAATAAAACCATTAAGAGAGACAAATTGATAAATTTATTGTTTAGGAAATTTTATTCATTAGCATACAGGGTAAAATTCAAAAAGAGTTATAATCATAAAAGTAATGAAAGTATTGTTTTGGGGGTGTTAAATTTTATTTTTATACAATTTTATATCTGGTAGTAGAGCACAGCCAAGGCTGCTCTCAGTCTTGTTATCCACTGGCATGATCTTCTCAGATGTTGAGATTATACCAAATTGCCACAAAGTCGGTTGTTTATTTCATTTTAAATATGGTATCATGGATTCTTGCTATTAGTTTTTTCATTTAATAGGTATCATATCAGACAATAAGTACATAGATCATTTTATAAGCAAAACTTTCAATGGTATGTTTTAATTTTAAAATCATTTAAAATGTTTTTCAAAATGTGGCCATTTTAATTAGATTTACGTAGAAATTGCAAACCAAGAGCAAACAGAAGGACAAAAACAAATAGCATTTGAAAAAAATGTTGAAAGTTAATAATAAAAATTAACTATGAAATTCAATGACTTTTTGTAATCATAGCAATAATATGCAGAGAACTATTATGAGCAAAATGTTCCTGTGTTGAAACTAACTAATTTAATAAAATAAGAATAAATATTGAATAGATAACTTAAAATCTATACAAATAAATTGGTAATAGTCAAAAAACTCAGTAGAAGAGAAAACCATTTTATTGGTTGGGAATCTTGACTACTATAAATAGAGTTGTTCTTCCAAAAGTTATATATGGATATAAATGAGTTTATATAATTTCTAAATTTTTGTATTTTAGTTTGTCCAATTATCATGATCCTAAGGCCTCCCATTTCCCAAGAAGTAGATAATGTCTAAATATAAAATAAAATAAGATATTATTTATTATATTTTTAAATGTATCATTATTCAGTTTGACTTAAATTAGATCACATGTGTATCTCTATGTCCTTTCTGAATGATAAGTAAAAGTTTTGTCAGTATGACTTCAGTGTTTATCCACAGTTAAGAAGAAAATTGAGGATGATTTTTGTACAGAAATTTATTTTATTTGGATAATTTTCTAGTTTATTCAACCAAAAAATAAAATTTTCAGTTATTCAAAGAGAAGTTACTTTAACATATTTTGCTATCTAAAAGAGGATATACTGATTTATAATATTCCCAGATAGAGAATGAAAATCTTCATTGTCTTATATCTGGCAAACTGCATAATAATTTGGCTATGACATGCCTGGATTTGAAGAGTTTTTTTCTTAAAACTTTCCTTCTCATGATTTTAATATCCACAGTAATATAACTCTCTTTCCCAAACAGCTTTTAAAGTTTATTCAATTTTCCTGATCTTTTGATTTTTATCTTTCACTGTATTGATGCTGTATTTTAAATTTATTAAAAGGGTCTGTCATTGCAACGGCTGTTGTATGTATTATGAATGGATCAGCAATGAGCATGGATGAATAGGCATCAGTCTAGTAGGATATAGTCTTTGGGTCATAGAACATGGAATAGTTGGACGTGTGACAGAACTACTTCCAACTTTCTGAGGAACTTCTATACTCATTTACATAGAGACTGCACCAGTTTGTCCTCCCGCCAGCAGGTTCCGCTTTGCCCATTTCCTCACTTGCATTTGCTGTTTCTTTGTTTGTGTATATTAACCATTCCAGTGGGTGTAAATTGCAATATCAAAGTAATTTGCGTTTGTATTTCCATGGTAGCTGGGAAATTTGAAGGCTTAAATTTTTTCAACCATTCCTATTTGTCTTGCGAGACATGCCCTTTTATTATACTGGGAATTTGTTTTCTAATTTGTTTTGATATTCCTATTTAGTATTGTTTTGTATATTCCGTAGATTCTTTCTTTCAAATGTACAGCTGACAAAGAATTCTTCCAATTCTGTAGGTTGCCCTCTTCACTTGAATTATGGTGTCTTTGTTTTAAAGAATTGTTTCAGGTAGCAATAAAATAACTCCTATTCCTTTACTCAGAGATAATTGCTTTGCTCAGCCATCATCAGAGAAGTTTCCTTCTACAGCAGATGTGAACACATACAGAAAACTACACTCAAACATTGTGTGTAGAATGAGATACTTTGGAACACTCAGTCCTAAATGGGATGTCTCTACCAAATCTCTTTCCTCGATGCACAGGAAAGCCCATGGAAGTTGGAAAAGGAGGCAGCAACAGTATAAGAGCAGAAAGGTTGGAGTGCAACACGAACATAAGTTCTTCTACATCACTGTAATCGAAGCTCTTATGGACTCACAGAGACTGATGCTGCACGCAGAGGGTCTGCACAGGCATGCACCAGGTCTTCTGCATGTATTATATGCCTTCCAGTTTAGTTTAGTGTTTTTTTGGGCTTCTAAGTAAGACACTGAGTTGGTCTTTGATCCCGTTTCCTTTTTAGTGGTCTTTTCCTTCTTTTTGTTTCTTTTTTCTAATTCCAACATGATAGTTTCTCTTTTATCTTATGATTTTATTATTAAAACACATAATAGTTTTGACTTTATGATTTCTAAATATTGATTGTTGTTTTTAATTCCTATGCTACCAGAGTCCTGTTCAGAAAGTCCTCTTCTGTGTCAAGAGTTCAACCACATTTCCTATTTTCTCTTCTATCAGATAAAGGGTTTCCGGTCCCATGCTGAGAACCTTGAGACATTTGAGTTATGTTTGTGCAAGGGGAAAGATAAAAAACCACATTTATTGTTCTACATGTAGTTAACCAGTTTGATTCATATGATTTTGCAAAGTTGCCATCATTTAGTGTGTTTTTTTCATTCTTTGTCAAAAATTAGGTGTCTATGAAAGCGTGGGCTCATATCTCAGTTCTATTTTGTTGATTAACATTCCTGTTTTTGTGCTAGCACTATGTGCCTTTTATTACCATAACTCTATAATATAACCTATTTTAAAAAACATTGATTTATCTAAATCTCTAAGTCAGTGATGGCTGTCACACATCCTGTTAATATATAGTAGTATTTTTTTAAATTAATTTGTACTTGGCCAATGTCATACATGTATATAATCAAATAAGGCCAAACTTGTCACTGTACTTAACTATTCCCTCATCTATATATTTGCTCTTCTCAATATGTCCCCATTCTAGTATATATATATATATACACATACATACATATGTATATATATATATATATATATATATATATATATATATATATACATACATACATATAACTGTGCTCATGTTATTGTTGTTTTGTGATACGCTGAGTTTATCCCAAGCCACTTGAATATTCACAGCTGTGCAGCATGGGTAACTTACTACTGGATAGAGCACAGAAGACAATGTATGAATAGAAATATTTAGGAGGCATTTTAATTACCATTTTGGAAAACATGAAACAGTAGTTCACCCAAAGGTCTATGTCTGCCCCAGCTATGGATCATTAACCAAGTTCACAGTATCAGGCATAAACTAACTCCTAATTCTTGGACACAGTTTATAAGTCATGATTGCCTCCTGGAACTTGATAATAAGACCCTATTGTTGGTTGATGTGAGGATTCATTCATTATGCTGGCCCTTTTATTGACAGAGGTTTTCTGTCTCACTTGGTTCCACAGCCATTCAGTCCCATAGAAATACACAGAGGTCTACATTAATTAAAAACTGATTGGCCTTTTAGCTCAGGCTTCTTATTATCTCTATTATTTATACTAGCCCATAATTCTTGTCTGTGTTAGCCACATGGCTTGGTACCTATTTCGGTGAGGCAGTCCCTTCTTGCTTCCTCTGTGTCTGGATAATGGCTGCAGATTGAATCTTTCCTCCTCCCAGAATTTTCCTGTTCTCATTGCCTTGCCTCTACTTCCTGCCTGGCTCCTGGCCAATCAGCATTTTATTAAACAAGTACAAGAAACAAATATTTGGAAGGTAAAAAACATTGTCCTGCATCACCCTGTCACTTGGCAAGATGCATCCCGGAAACACCCTTGCCAGCCCATGGTCCTGACCTTTGCCAGTCAGGAAACCGATGTTGAAATTTTGAAAAAGCAGACACACAAGAGAAAGATGCCATGAGAAAGAGCTCAGGTGGCGGGTTTTTTTTTTGTTGTTGTTTTGTTTGTTTGTTTGTTTTTATTCAGGGAAAGTTAATGTGAAAAGAGAAGAGAGGGTAGGGAAGTGGACAGACCAGCCTCTGGGGACAGGAGTAGCAGACAAGGAGAGAAAGAGAAGAAGAGAGAAAGATAGAGAGGAAGAGAGAAAGAGAAAGAACAAAAGAGACTGCGACCTTTCTCCTCAGAAAGAGAGCAGGAGTTTTCTTTTTTTTTTTTTTTTTTTTTTTTTTTTTTTTTTTTTTTTTTTTTGGTTTGGGTTTTTAAGACAGAATTTCTCTGTGTTTCCCTGGCTGTGCTGGAACTTGCTCTTGTAGGCCAGGCTAGCCTCGAACTCACAGAGGTTTGCTTGTCTCTGCATGCCAAGTGCTGCAATTAAAGTCCTGCTCCACCACTCCCCAGCTGGAGCTTGACTCTTAAAGAGACCTTTGCACTAGCATACAGAATGTGTAGTGATATAGAAGACTATGGAATGGTGCATTCTGCCAGGTGACTGGGGCCAGAATAATGTCTGAACACTAACAGTTAACCACATATTTTTTTTTATTTTTTATTTTTTTTCCTTTCTTTTTTCATTGTTATGAGAAAAATTTACATTTACTCCCCTTGTCCCAGGCCCTCCCGCTCCCCCACTAGCCCACATCCCTCCCCCTGCTTCCTTAATATGGGGCAGGGTACTCTGCCCTGTGGAAAGCCCAAGGTTCTCCCCCGTCCATCTTGGTCTAAGAAGGTGTGCATCCATATAGAACAGGTTCCCAAATAGACAATACATGCAGAAGAGATAGGTCCCAGTGCCATTACCATTGGCTTCTCAGTCAGTCCCCATTGGCAGCCACATTCAGTGAGTCCGGTTTGGTCATATGCTCATTCAGTCCTGGTCCAGCTGGATTTGATAAGCTCCCAATAGATCAAGCACACTGTTTTCAGTTGGTGGGCCAGTCCCTCACGGTCCTGACTTCCTTGCTCCTCTTCTCCCTCCTTCTGCTCTTCCACTGGACCTTGGAAGCTCAGTCCCTTGCTCTGATGTGAATGTAACCACATATTTTGTATGCAGAACACAGAACAATCAAGATCTCTCTGTTTCTTTGTCTCTTTGCATGTCTGTCTGTCTTACTCTGTGTGTGTATTTGAAAAAAAAAACAAAATTTTCGCATCCATTTTCATTTGTACTTTTATAATTTCTTTTTAAACCTTACTATTATATCAGTGGATAACTAACTGCAGACTTCATAAAAATTAACTATTTACGTATACACTTACATTTTAAATATTAAACATTTCTAATTGTTTCATAGATGATTGCTTATTTTGGTTTTGCCTGATTATACTTACTGCCATTTTTTTAAAACATAAAATTTTGTGCGTACTTAAGTCTGCAATTCCTATTTATTCCATTTAGTATCTTTATATTTTATTCTATTTTTCTTTTAATATGTGTTTATTATTTGGAAATAAAAATTACTTACAACATTTTTAAAGGGGAATGAAAAATTTTCACATGTATATTTTTATAGATATGCTATAAAATAATTTTGACTCAATGAAAATTGAAAGTACTCAGAGATATAGAAAATACATACATATTAAGTAAATTATTTTCTTTCCAAAAAATTGGTATGTTTATTTATATGTGGAATTACTCCTTATGAATAAATAGTTAAGTAAATATAAGTAAACTTATTTTCAATTTCAATTTTAATTTTATTCAAACAAATATTTTATATTGTATGGATTATTGTCCATAATAGTTCCAACAGCATGCTCGTTTTGTGGCTTTCTATAACTTTGCATTTTATGAGGAGGGTAACAAGTTCACTTTGTTAGGATTTTCTACAGTGCGTCTTGGTCTTTCTTCTCTCCAGAATCCAGATCTGATTCCATTCCCTGGAACCAGAGCATGTGTGTCTCTCCATTACAGATGAATAGGGCAGTTTTAAGGCTGCCCTATTTTCAAGGGTCCTTAATAAGCATGAAAAAAAATGTTTCCATAAGGACATCCTTCCCTGTTGTTACATAAAGTGTTATATGTAATAAATATTTTCTCTATTTTGTTGTGCCAGTGGTAATAAAAACAATACTACTCTGATAATAATGATGAAACGTGATTGGATGAAATAATTTAATGGTTGATAAAACTCACAGGTGCTTTCAGATCATAAATTGGGTTGAGTCCTGCAGTCCTGTCTACACAGATATACATGAACAAATATAACAGCATCAATAGCCACAGTATACTATGAGTGAGTAGCTCTTCTTTTGTTCTAGGTATTGTATAGTAAAGTATAAAGTGAATCTCACTTGTAGTTCATAAGAACAAAGTTACCTACTTAGACATACCAGGTCATAAAAGCAAGGTCGTGGAACCTATGCCAGTTTGCTGTCTAAGGATCTCATATGAAACTAGTAGATATCAAAATATTTAACAAATAAAACATCAATAGTATAATTATGTTAATTTTTTTTACATTTCTCTCAATTCTGTTTCCATGGAACATACAAAATTATACACAACTTTGTAATGCAGAATACACAATTTTTAAGTTCTTTAGCTCAAGATGTAGAAAGAATAAAATTAAAGTAAGAAAGAAAACAGCTTCTAGGAAACTGACCTTGAATATGTAGGACCATCACACAAAAGCAAATGATACTGAGTCAATAAAATAGCCACAGGGAACAAAGTTAACTCCACCTTGATGAAAGATGTGACTTGAGGTTGCCTCAGAAGAGAAGTTAAATAGTGCAATTTTACTAGAATGTATTCTGATCAAAACGAATTCAGTGGTATCATAATCATTCAAGTACATTTTAATGTTTATTGATTTTTATACTTCACCCTATAAGAAAAATCAATTTTCAAATATTAAATATGAGTAGTCAAATAAGCTTTAAAATATTAATAAAAGATGAAAAAGAAATAATAAACTCACATGAAGAGAAATAAAGATTTAATATAACAATGACATGAATCTGGTTTTGATATTAATTTTTACTTCAAAGTTGTATTAATAGTAAATCTGAATAATTCAATATTGCAATTACTTTTATTGTCAGATATGCCCTGAAATTTGCAGAAAAGTGTAAAATGTAGTGTGAGGATGATAAGGCACTATGATTTAAAAATTTAAGATCATGTTTAGTGATAGAGGCCAGGTTCACTATATTTTAAATGTCAAATTGTGGTGAAATTATTCAAGTATTCAAACTAATAAAGTTTTCTTGAGAAATTTAAAGCGTCTCTGAATCTAAAATAGAACATTATTAAGCATGTAATAATCAAAGGCAAAATATTTTAAGCAGTACATTGTCCATTTATAGTAATTGGTCCATCATGCTACAAGTTGCTATAAATATAATGTTCAATTTGCTGAAAATGGAATGCAGTATATCAAAAAAGTCAGTTATCTTAGTTAAATCTAATAGCTTTTTGCTCCAATAAGTGCTGAGGCAACTATTGATGAAACTTTCTGTCCAGCCTGATCCAGTAACAATTCAGTCCCAACAGATCACACAGAGGCTATAATGATTGAAAACTATTTCCACTATTACTCAGGTTTATTATTTACTAGCTCTTACAGCCTAAATTAACCCACCAGTAAGATTAAAAACACTGACGATAACTTATGCTGGAGATGTTGGGGCAAAAAGGGAACACTTCTGCATTGCTGGTGGGAATGCAAGCTGGTACAACACCTTTGGATGTCAGTGTGGCAATTTCTCAGAAAGTTAGGAAACAAACTTCCTCAAGACCAATAATACCACTTTTTGGAAGATATCCAAAGGGTGCTCAAATGTGCCACAAGGACAAGTGCTCAACTATGTTCATAGCAGCTTTGTTTGTCATAGCTAGAACCTGGAAACAACCTAAATGCCCCTCAACTGAAGAATGGATAAGGAAAATGTGCTACTTTACACAATGGAGTAATACACAGCAGAAAAAACAAATAACGACATCTTGAATTTTGCAGGAAAATGGATGGAACAAGAAAACATTATTTTGCGTGTGGTACCCAGACACACAAAGATGATTATCACATGTACTCACTCATAGGTGGTTTTTACATAAGTTAAAAAAAAACAGCCTACAAATCATAATCCCAGAGAACTTAGACAAGAGTGAGGACACTAAGAGAGACTTACATAGATCTAATCTACACGGGAAGTGGAAAAAAGACAAGATCTCCTGAGTAAATTAGGAGCATGGGGAGCTTGGGAGAGGTTGGAGAGGGCAAGGGAGAGAAAGAGAGGGAAGCAGAAAAAAATGTAGAGCTCAATAAAAAAATCAATAAAAACAAAAAGAACAGGCATCTAATGATAATAATAATAATAAAATAAAACAGAAACAAGGAAATCATATTAGGACAGGACAAGCCAACAGAAGTAAAAGAGCCAAAGGGGGAAGAAAATGATGAAAAGATGCAGAATCACAAACATTAACATACACAGAAATACCATAAAAGCACAAAAGGAGAAACCATATTATGTACACAAAGACCTGTAAGGTTTCAAGAACATGCAAAGCAGCTCTGACACAACATTATGAGGCAAGGAACTTCCACAGATGCCTTTGAGTTTGTTTTGTGTTAGTGATATACCTATGGCCATGGTGCCTATCTTAAAGTGGTTTGTTTTCCTAGCGGAAATCCCTTGGAACAAACTAAATTGTCATTTGTAAGCAGTTAGCAATTGGAGATATTTTGTGGCAGCATGCACATATCTGCATCAGATAGGGTCAAAGAGCTGAGAAGGAAAGGAAAGGAATGTCCAAATCCCTAACTAAGAAAAAATATTTTCTTTCTGCATTAAAATATAACACACTTTTTAAATTTTTAAAAATTTTTGAAGCAGAATACACTTAAAGTTCAAATGTAATCAAAAAGAAAAAGTTTCTACACCATCGTATTATAATCACATGGTTAAAAATAGTTTCTGATCTTTGTGCTTTTCCATTTTTTAAATTAATCTTCTTCACATGGCCTCAATAATTGTGAATTGAGATTATATGTGTACAGAAACTAGGAATAGTTTTCAAATGTAGACTTCCGTTAATACTTATCCTTTATCTGAAAGATTTTCAAACTTTTGAATGTTTTGGATAGCTCAAACTTCACAAAATTTCATTATGACCATTTCAAACATAATCATTATAAGTTTCTTATTTTCCACTCCACTGCCACTTTCCTGTTCATCTTTCTTCCAAATTAGTTTTCATCTTTCTCCACATTATCTTATTTCTGCCAACATAGCATGTGTGTCTGTTACTTTCTGTGGGTATGTGTGTGTGTGTGCCTGTTATCTCTTCTATAGGTTACATTTGTGTGTGTGACCTTCCTTAACCACCTATAATTTTTTTTTTAAATTTATCTTCTTCCCTTCTCATAATCATCTTTCCAAAATCAAGATATATGTATCTTCATTCATAGAGAACAGAATGGGGGAGGGTAATGCATATATAGGAATAGGTTAATTTGAAGTAGACATAGATAAAATTTAAAATCTTAATATGAAAAAAACTGGAATCTTTTAATGTTACAGTCTGGTTTATTTTGTTTAAAATGATTTAGCGCTATGCCAGTTTTCTTACACAAATAATAATTTCAATTTTAGAGGTAAATAAAACTCCATGGTGTCCACATAAATTTTCCTTACATATTGTTATCTGAAAAGTCAGTTTTCCTATTTCTGTTTTTTGAAAAAATTACCCTTGCTTGATGAATTATAGGCTTTATGTTTTTCTTTCCTTTTGTCTGAACTGATCTGATCTAGTTTAAATCCTTAAATAAGATTCTGTTATTCAACACAAATTTCGTGAATCTCTGTGACTCTTTTGATTATATACTCAGTTCTGTTGTTGCTTGCTCACGCAGTCTTTTTTGTAAGAAAATTCTATAAGATTTTACAGAATATGCAAAAGTTTTCATTACCAGTTGCATAAATGAGGGTTTGTCTTTCCTCATATTGTATCAGAACATGCTAATGTTAGTCACCTAGGGTTTGCACAAATTCAAGCCCACAGGGTCCAAGCCCTGAGAGACTGGAGTGAACAAAAATTCTCACCCTAAATAAGAAGCTAATTGCAATTAATTCATTGTAACAAAGGGAAACACATACTCTCCAGTGGAGTCTCCCTGGGTTCATCAAACACACTCCTCATGCCTAGGATGGAGTACTGAACCGACACAGAATTCAGCATTTTGTAGACTTTAGGATGTTTATTTTCTTGTTGATGCCATTCTGACTGGGCTGAAATGGACTCTCAAAGTAATTTTAATTTGCATTTCCCTAAGAATGGGGCTTTAAGAAAATTTATGGGTCATCTTTACTCCTTTTGAAAAAAATTTTATTGTTCTTAGCCCACTATTGGCCCTTATTTATGAGGATCGTAGCTTTATTAGTGTTGACTTTTCAAGTTAATTATATGTTTTAGATATTAAGGCCCTGTCTGATGCACAGTTTGCTAGTATTTTCTTCTATCTTATAAGTTTCCCTTCAGTCTGATGGTGGTGGTGGGTTTGGTGGAGTAGCTGTTTAACTTTCTGCAATCACATCTGTCAATACTTTAGGCTAAAGTTTATGTTAATGGGGCACTTTTCAGGAAGTTCTTTAATTTTTCTACCTTGATGAGTGTCTTCTATCATTTCCATTTGAAATCTCAAAGTGTCCGATCTTACAGTATTTACATCTTTGATCCTCCTACACTTGAGTTTGTTCGTAGTGAGAATTAGTGATCCATATATACTTCATACTTTCGCTTAAAGATGTACAGGTTGGCTAACAATATCTGTTGATGAAATTTTCTCTTTTTTATGAGAAGCAATTTTGCATATTTGTCAAAAATTAGGTGATTGTTGTATTTGTGTCATTCTCTAGTTCATTCCATTGGTGGTCTCCATGGCATTTTTTTAACTAGGTCCATGACAGCTTTGTTACTATGCTTCTGCATTTGAGACCAGGAATTGAGGCAAATGCAACACTGTGTTTTCAGCCTTGCATTATTTAACTATTCCCTGTCTCAGATACCTTTCCATATTTTAGTGTTTTCTCTAGTTTCTTTATTTATGGTGTTAAAACTTATACTGTAGAAATCCTTCATCTCCTTACTTAGGTTCAGCACCTCAACCTGATAGCTGCAAGATACAAGACCTTGGAGACTGGATTCCTCCTAACAGAGTTGTAGGTTTTAATAAAATAAGAATATTTTCAAATTGTCTACTTACCATATGAGAGTAGAAGAGAAGGATAACAACCAGAAACCTTTACAAAATTTGCCAGAACCATATTCTATGACTATATATCTCTAGAAATCAGAATAATGAATAATGGGCAATATAGCCCCCAAAGCTATGTTACTTTTGTTATAGAATTTGGTTTTAGAAAAGATAGAGACTAAAGAAAGTCAACAAGTATATGCATTTCACTGCAGGACTGTGTCCTAGAACATGAGAGGGATGTTAGCCAAAATTACTGTTAGGCAAAAATGAAATGTTACCACAGGTTAAAAATTGAAATAATATAGGACAGATATTAATTTGGTTTTGATAAATGCAGCATAATACATAAGATGTTAACATTAATGGAGGTCATATGAAGTGTTTACTAAAACAATATTAGGTCACCCTGCTGGTCCACATTCTTTGACATCTACCAGGGACTCCAGACCTGACTCTTCTAGAATACTTATAGTTATTGCATTAGAAGGGGACTCACATGAGGTAACTATGCCCTCCTTTCTCTCACCTATCCTGGTCACTCTAGGGTCTTCTAGATTCTGTCACTGCCCATTTTAGACTTTCCTGTCAACCCAGATCCCTTCACTTGGTACACACTACTAGATGTAAGATGGATCTAGGATACCATTTGTTCATCTTCCATTGCACTACATGTAGTCAAATATTCAACTTTAAAAACTTGTAGAATCAGTGTCTTTTCTCTGCCAGCTATGATGATTGTTTCTAGATCCATCCATTTACTTGCAAGTTATATTTTTTTCTTAAGAGATCAATGATATTTTATTGTGTAAATGCACCACACCATTATTATCCACTCAGGAGTAAGTGGTCATATAGGGCATTTACAAATTTTGGTTGTTGTGAATAGGGTAGCAATAAAGTTAATGAACAAATACGTAACTTTATAATTTAATTTAGAGTCTTTTGGGTATATGCACAAGTGTGGTATACCTAGATCTTGATGTAGGTCCATTCTCAGCTTGCTAAGGAAACTCCATATTGTTATCAGTGGTGACTGTACCAGGTTGCATTTCCACTAGCAATTAATAATATCCTCTTTCCATAGCATCCTCACTTGGCATCTGCTACTATTTGTTTTTATTAATGTTGGTCACTCACTCAAAATTAGATCTCGAAGTAGTTTTATCTTTACAATTCCCTTATGGCTAAGGATGTTGAGGATTTTTTTTCTTTTGATATAAGATTTCTCTGTAGTTTTGGAGACTTTCTTGGAACCAGCTCTTCTAGATGCCGCTGGCCTCAAACTCACAGAGATCCCCCTGCCTCTTCCTCCAAAGTGCTGGGATTAAAGATGTGTGTCACAATCGCCCAGCAAGGATCTTGAAGATTTAAAGGTATTTCTCAGCAATTTTCTTTCATGTTTTGAGAATTCTGCTTTGTTCTATTCCCAAGTTCTAATTGAGATTTTTGATTTTATAATGTTCAGCATCTTATTTATTTGTTTGTTTGTTTCCTCATTCATTAATTCATCACTCATTTATTGGTTTTTCAAGACAGGGTTTCTCTGTGTAGGCCTTACTGTCTTGAAACGATCTTTGTAGACCATGATGGCCTTGAACTCAGAGATCTGTCTCCAAGTGCTGGGGTTAATGGCATGCACCTCAATAGTTGACTGATGTTTAGTATTTCAGTTCTTTTCCTATTCTAGATAATATGACTCAGTCAGATGTGCAATTGCTACAGATATTTTTTTCCTATTCTATAGGCTGATTCTTTACTTACATAATGGTATTCCTGATTATGTAGAAATTTCAGTGTCATGAGGTACTAACTATCAATGGTTGTACTTAATGCTTGCACTAGCAGGGTCCTGTTCTTAATATTGTTTTTTGTCCTTATGAGTTCAAGTATATTTCCTACTTTAAATTCTATCAGATGTAGAGTAATAGTTTGTGTGTTGAGGCCCGTTAATCCACTTGGAGTTGACGCTTTTGCAGAATGGAAAATATGGATATAGTTTTGTTTCTCTAATTGCAACTATTTAATTCTATTAGAATCATTTGCAGAATTACCTATATTTTCTCTAGTGTATACTTTTATCTTTGTTGCAAAAATTAAGTGTCCACAGTTGTATGAACTTATTTTCATGTCTCCAGTTCTATTATGTTAATCCATGTGTCTTTGTTCAAATACCATGCATTTTTTTTTGTATATACTGATAGATCTCTATAGTACAGCTTGAAATTTGGAATGGTGAAATAGCCAAAACTTCTTTCATTATTCAGGGTTATTTTAGGTATCACAGACGGTGTTTATTATTTTTAAGATTACTTTTTTTCAGGTTCTGTGATGAATTGTGTTATGATTTTGACGGACATTGCATTGAATCTGGATTACTTTTGGTAGGGTTATCATTTTCACAATATTATTCCTACTGATGCATGAGGATAAAAACTCTTTTGATTTTCTGACATCTCCTTCCATTTCTTTATTCAGTGTATTAAAGTTTTTATCATATAATTTTCCAATTGCTTAGTTACAGTTTTTCCAAGATTCTTTATTTTTTGGGATTATTATGAAAAGTATTATTTCTCTGATTTCTTTCTCGGTATGCTTGCCATTTGTATGTAGGAAGGCTATTGATTATTTTGTTCTAATTTTGTATCTGGATACTTTAATGAAAGTGTTTATCATCTGTAGAATTTTCCAGGTAGATTCTTTTGAGTACTTTATGTATAAAATCGTATCCTCTGCAATTAGGGATACTTTAATTTTTTTTTCCTATTTGTATCACCTAGACATCAGTTGTCTTATTATTCTAGCTAAAAATTCAAGCATTATTTTGGAAATGTTTCCAGAGAGTGGACATTATTGTCTTGTTCTTAATCACTGGAAATTCTTTGAGCTTTCTGTTTAGATTATTGTCTGATGTGGGCTGGCTGTAAATTACTTTTTGTGTTGAGAGAGTTCCTCACATCCCCAGGCTTTTGGGACTTTTATCCTAAGGGATAGTAGATTTTTGTCAAAGTCCTTTTCTGCATATATTTGGATCATCATGTGACTCCTATCTGTTTATTTACATATGTTGATCGATCACTACATCTATGGAAGGAGGCCTACTTAATCATAGTAGCTAATCCTTTAAACATTTTACTTAACTTGTTTTTTAAGACCTTTATTGGGAATTTTAGTATCTCTGCATAAAGGGGCTTTTGATATCCAAATTTTTTCCCTAAGTTTAAAAGTTGTTGAGATAGCAGAATAGTGGTGACTTCATAGAAAGAATTTTCACTCATGTGTACTATCATATCACTGGCAAATAGCAAAAGTTTGACTTCGTCCTTTCCAATTTGTATCCCCTTGATCATCATCTTTTTTGTCTTTTTGCTCTAGCTAGGACTTCAATGACTACATTAAATACATATGCAGAGAGAGAACAGTCTTGTCTTTTCCTAAATTTAGTAGAATTGCTTTGAGTTTTCATTTAATTTAATATTAGTTGTTGACTTGA
>JAQHUG010000046.1:1182075-1212735 GCA_028555095.1 Dicrostonyx torquatus | reverse complement strand
GCAGAGAAAACCAGCCTATAAATCACAATCCCAGAGAACCTAGACAACAGTGAGAACTGTAAGAGAGACATACATAGATCTAATCTACATGAGAAGTTTAAAAAGATAAGATCTCCTGAGTAAATTGGGAGCCTGGGGATCATGGGAAAGGGTTCAAAGGGAGGGGAGAGGAAAAGAAGGGAGCATACAAAATGTATAGCTCAACAAAATCAATAAAAAAGAGTAATGACAAAAATGAGAGTTTGGTAATGCTCATTCTCTTTCTATTGGGTTGTACAATTTGAGGAGTATTGTTATTGTTCTTTTTTGAAATCCTGATAAAATTCTGGAAAAAACAAAATCTAGCCCTGGACTTTTGCTTGGCAGACATTTGATGGCTGTTTCTCTTTTCTTAGAGGTTATAGATCTATTTAATTTGCCTTTCAGGTTATGATTTAAATTTAGTATGTCGTACTTATTCCAAACATTGTCCATTTCCTTTATATTTTACAATTTTGTGAAGTACAGTTTTTTAAATTAAGACCTGGTGATTTTCTTGGTTGCCTCTTTGTCTGTTATTATGTCCCCTCTTTCATTTCATATTTTGTTAATTTAGATAATCTTTCTCTGCCTTGGTTAGTTTGGATAAAGGTTTGTCTATTTTGTTGATTTCCTCAAAGAACCAACTCTTTGACACATTAAATCTTTGTATTATTTGTTTTATTTCTATTTGGTTGATTTCAGCTCTCATTTCATTATTTCCTGTCATCTAGTCCTCAGAAAACAAACACTAAACAGAAGAAATAGTTTTAGATAGTCACCTTACCATTCTCTCCTCATGTTTTTGTTGAAAATGTAACATTAGCTTGAATTTTTCGTATCAGATTTAATTTCTGATTTTTTAGAATTTAAAACTGGCAAAAACTTCACTTCTCACTAATGATTATTATTTTTAATTATGTACATATATTTCTGTCTGTGTGTGGAAATGTGTATATTAATGGATGGGTCCAAGGAGACCGGGAGACTACATCAGATCTTTATCTACAGTAGCTGGAGCTTACAAGTGCTTTGACAGGTATAACCATGCTCAGTTACTCTGTAAATACAATAAATGTTCTCCTTAGCTGGTAGTCCATCTCTACACCCCTAAAATGTTTGAGTCATAGGCATGAAATAATTATACAAAATGACATACATGTTAATTTTAATAAGTAGTAATTTTCTCAGTAAATGTATGTATAGTAAGCAAATAGCAAAACCATAGTGGTAGATAATAGGATTAAACGTGCGTGCTGTGTCAGTGTTTACAAAATTATAAGTATAGCAAAATCATTCTAGTAAGATTTGAATATTAACTTAGGCACCTTTTAAAAAAAATACATGTTGTGACGGAGACCACTATATGAAAACAATCAATCAAACTGTGAGTTGTAGAGCCCAGTTGCAACTTACACATCTATGGCAAAACCCTTGTACCTAAAGATCAGGGAAACTTGTAGAAGAGGGGACAGAAAAAAATTGTAAGAGACACAGAAGCAGAAGATGTATTGTGTTTGTGTCTCCTAGAAATGAGAGCAGCTAACTTTATGAAGTTTCAATATGCCTTCATATGACCCGGAAAGGGACAGCACCAGTAGACTTGCTAATACAGCAAGGGAAAGTTCACAAGGCCTCAAACATTCAAAATGTGTGATCACAACTGAAGAATGTTGAGAAGTAGAGAAAGTCTTCCCAGGAAAGTGTATGCTAGGTGTGATGGAATGCCAAGTAGCTGGCCCTTAAAATAAATAAATAAATAAATAAATAAATATATGTATGTATATATACATAATATCATATATAGTTATAGTTATAATTTAATAGGCAGAACAGGTTGCATTTATATATTTACAAATATGTATTTAATATGTATGCATGTAACTATATATTAATTACAGTTAAAGGGAAAGAGGATATGGATTTAAAGGAGATATGTATGTATGAGATATGGGTATGTATGAGATTTTGGAAGGAAAAGGGAGTGTAAAAATGATGTAATTATATGTTTCAAAAAAGTGAAAAGTGCACATTGCAAATTTTAAAATAAGCTTAGAGAAAACCCTAATAGATATTAGACTAATTCAAGGTTATATCTTATTATAAATTGGTATCTTTTGGAATTCACTATAAAATATAACAGATGTAAGAGCAGAGGCAATGTTGAGCTGACAAGTAAGTATGGATCAGATCCCAGAAATCTGAAGAAGAGAAGATCTCTGCAATGTCTGGGGTCACCAGACTTGGTGGTAGATTGGCATTATGATTTTCTTGCATGGAAATAAATGAAACAGAAATGTGAAAGCTTAGAAAACTCTATCTGTGAGATTGATGTAACCAAAAACAAGGATTATTCATTTGCATATGCTTATCTCCATGTTTAGGACAAATGATTATTCAAAAATATGTCATGCTTATGTGTTCTGTGCAGATTTGCCCTTGATAGGATATGGTTGAGCCAAGAACTCCTAGGTGCTAAAGGACACAAGTTAAAAACACATTATATAGAATTACCTAGACTCTTATTTTCTTTTGATATGTCTGGTTTTATGTTTGTTTGTTTCTAGCTTCTCATATTGGACAAGTGTTCTACTGCTCAGATGAGTCACCAGGTCTGAAAAACCAAAATGCCTCATTATGACTAAACTTGGCTGGAGACTGTCCAAATGCTTTCCTTCCTGTGTAACTGCAGACTGTAGGAGTTAATGAAATTACGTCCTCAGTGAGTTTGGTCTTCTCCTTGTTAGCCTGAAGTGAAACATTCAGACATAGCTGATAGATTTTTAAGAGCCATTCCTGGCCATCCATATCTTTGGTAGCTTTTAGACTTTTCCCATATCCTTATTTCTTCTCTGATACATCCAGAATGCTTCCTCTCTGACATATTGCCTCAGGCTGTTTTCCCAGTAATCACTCTCCAGCACTTCTCACACCTGCTAAGAGGATCCTATTCCCCAGTTATTTTTGATTTTAATAGAAATTCCTAAGATGTGCATTCACAGATCCTTTGTAGGTTATGGTGTTATCTAGTCAATGTCTCAATGTTCAGACCAGTGTAATTTTTACCTCCTTAATTATTTTACTCTCTTTTTTATTATTTGCTAGATTTATACATTTTATTTTGTGTAATCTTTGTAACCATCACATTTTTCTAAAACAGACTTCCTAAGGGTGGGAAAAACAATCATTTTATTTGACCTGTTGTACTCAGATGTTTAGTCTCTGCCCATTCAAATGATTAATAGGAAAAGAGTAATACAAACTCCACTCACTCCACATAGTTTTGTTTGTATACAGGCCCTGATGAAATGACATGAGGACCACAAACGACAACAGGTCTGAAATCTCACATGTCTCTTTAACCAAGGCTGTCAAGTGGTAGAGATGGTGAAATCATTTAGTCTTCTTCGGTACGCACAAATTGGGTTATAAGACCATGGAGAACTGACAGAATATAATACCTATTTAAAAGCATACAGCAGCAACTCAGTGCCTATTCCCCATCTTCTTCAAGACCCTAAAACTCTTCTGGGACAACAGATTCATAGTATGCATCAATTCTCAAATGTTCCTACTTTAACCATTGCCCAGAAGCTCTGGGATGATCCTATTCACATTTATTAATTCTCAGGTACCTCTAATTCAATATAATCAATATGCCAAAGTAGCATTCTTTGGTGTAACATATTGTCAGTCATAAAATTCAGAGAAATAAAGTCTCTCAGAAGACTAGGAAGTAAAATATTTCATAGTATAGTCAGCAGAGAATTTCTTTAAACATTTTATCTTTATCCAAAAAATAATTACATTGGTTTAATAAATTAATCCTCACTTTACTAATAGAAAAGATAAAAGAAAAACAGACGAATGATTTATATGTAATATATAAAAACCAATTTATATGTATACTAAGTAAGTATATTATTAGGGTATATATACACTACATGACTGTGCTTATATACTGTGTTTTCAGTATACATCAAAAGACTTCAGAGGATTAATTTACTACTAGTCTCTTGCTTAGAAAAGTGGGTACATCCCAGATTCTGCAGTTCCTCTCCTTCATTTCTACAATGTTCTCAGGACCAGGATGGTTCCAAAGAAATTTAGTCCCTAACTCTGGTCTCAAAAGCCACAGCATCTCACCACATTCACCAGTCAATTCAAGGTCAAATGTATTAAAATATCCCAATAAAGCACTGTTCACAGTGTTCATGAGAGGGGTATTAGAATTAAGTACAATTTAAGACCATGCCTTGGACACTGAAGTTCCTCAGTAGTTCCCACCAGCCAGCAGTTTCCTTGGTCCATTCTTGTCTTGTGAGGTATTGAGCACAATAGAGGCTAAATGACCATGCTGAAGCATAGGGCGGGTGGTAGCCCAGATGTGGAGGCTAAAGAATGAAATAGACAATGGGGATGGAAGTAAAAGATGGGAAAACAATGAAAGGAAAAATAGAGGTGGAGAGAAGGCCTCAAGGATGACAGCATAGGGAATAATGTTATTTGCATGACAAAGGTTTCTGGAGTTTAGCAGTTGAAAATCAATTGACAGCTTACTGTGTAATTCTTTTATGCACCCTTTCAACAATTATTTATCCAGTGAAAGGTACTGGGCACTTTGCCAGGTGTAATGTTAAACAAAAGAAAAATGGTCCCAGCTGTCAAAGTCTTTTTACATGTTAGTGAGAAAGTTAGGTGTCAAGAGCCATGATCGGCCCACGATTAAACTCTATTTATGAGATAAAACAATTTACCTTGCTATCACAGATGCTGGCAGAGGAGTTGAGGGCATAGCTCACAATGAAAGACTTTGACAACAAAAGCAACAGCAGGAGCGTCAGACTTTGCGTGGTTTTCTGAGGCCCAGCTCACAAGACTTAGTAAGGTTATATATGCAGAGTTGGATTTCTGCAAGCTCAATAAAGGAGCTTGTTTATAACTGGCACTAAATATGGTTAGGGCTTTAGTTTAAATGAACTGCCAAAAAAAATGAAAGAAAGAAACATTGAATTACTATTGTATAGTATTACACACACTTTGACTAAAGTTCAAGTTTATCTGAACCCTGCGTGTTTTTCAATTGGTAAAACTGTTTACTGTAAGCCAACGTGACTGCTGTCTTTCTGGTAGGTGCCATCTCCATTCTTCAGTCTATTCATTCTGCAAGCATCTTTTAAAGGGTAGTCTAGAATTAAGCTAGCTGGTGAATCTTGATCAAAGGTTGTGCTTAAATGCAGTCGATGGATGATAGCTGCCTTCTAATGTCAATGTGCATTTAATTAGTACCAAAATATATATTTTAATTTTTAATAAGTGACCTAAAGAGATTGTGGATTACTGTTAGAAAATGAACCCGAGCCCAAAATGATAGGTCTATAAAAACAGACAGAGATTCCAAAATTGAGGACTGACCAGAAGAAACAATACAAAACTGTCTCAAGAAAGCAAATACACACACACACACACACACACACATGCACTCACACACACACATGCACTCACACTCACACACACATAAAACATGTTCCAGATTTACTGTAACATTCTGAAAAATTTTAAAGAAAATAAAGCTTCACAAGTAGTAATTCTTGTAATCATTTCTTAGCTAAATGTTAACATGACTGTCATTGGAACAGATGTCAGCTTCATTTATAACTGTAACACTTACACAGATAATGTGCTACAACTGCAGGATTTAATTCACTGAAAGACCCCTTTCCTAACAGGACAACATGGAAGGCTTGTTCAAAGCTTTTCTACTCTTTAAACAGTTTGATTTGCTACTTTTCCCCCCACATTATGGTGTTGCTCTGTCTTCTGAACTGGTACTTTCTCCAAAGAGAATCATGCTTTGACTGCTACCAGAGTACACCGAGAACTCCATCTCTCTTTTGGGTTTAGCATTTGAGCATGGGTGCTGGAGATGAACCTGAAACTGTGGTTAGTTCCTATGTGAGTCATTACCTCCAAGCTCTAAAATGCCATCAACTGTTGTGTTTAGAGTTAATGAGCACACACATTTCCATTCTCATTTTACATGTTTGTGACAAGATGAATATATTTTAAATACAAGCCAATGCAATTTAAATGACCTAATTAGTACATCAAACACATAGCAATGAAATCTACAGTTTGGCTTGATTTTTTTCATTATGTTAACTTCTATTTTGTTTTGTTATGTTGTTTGAGACAGGGTTTGTCTGTAGTCTTTGAGCCTGTCCTGGAACTAACTCTTGTAGAGTAGGCTGGCCTCTAACTCATAGAGATTCTCCCTGCCTCTGCCTCCTGATTGCTGGGATTAAAGGCATGTGCCACCACTGCCTGGCTAGTTTCTATTTTTTTAATAATGCAAATGGACTAAATGCCAATGAATCATAGTGCTCCATTTTATAAGGCCCTTTAGGTATTGACTAGCTAAGTCAAATGTCTGTGTGGTTTTATATTTTACTAACAAGTTATGCTTATTTTTATATTTCTTTCTCAAAACAAAACTCATTGTCTATAGAAGGAAGAATGAGAAACATTGGACATTCATCTATCTAGGAATAGCATAAAGGAAACTACCTGTAACTAAAATCACACTTCCTTACTTATTAGGAACTATATAAAGACTACTGATACTGATTTTTTGATCCTGGATTTTAATATACTTTAACTTTTAGGATACTTGTAAAGCAATGGTTGAGTACAATTAGAAAATTATCAGTATGAAGAAAATATTGGATCCTCTTTATTTATTATTATTTTTATTAATTATTATTATTATGGTTTTCCATATTAAACTGTTATGCAGTTGGGCAAGATATTATTCTCTTTTGTTCCTTATTTTTATGTTGATATGCTTGAGCACCCTCAGAACTGTGAGCATCAAGTTCCCAATGCCTTTATAATGGAGGCCCCTGTGCCTCCCATTTTCTCTGCCATTGTTGTGTTTATAGATCAACTCATCACTCTGCTTCTCTCACAGATGCTCAGTGGCTTCTGATGGGTATTTCATGTCTCTTAAACAAAATAATATACATATTTATACATATTTTTAATTCCTGGAAGCTTGTGACACCCATCCTTGTATTTGTGTCTGTTTATTTTAGTGTAGGGTTTTGTTTTGTTTTGTTTTTTGCTAGTGGTTATTGTTCCTGGATACATTTCTAGCAGTCAGTGTGATTTTGCTTATTTTCTAAAGTGTTCCCCTATTTCAGTGTATTATTTTGTAGGACTCCATTAATATAATTATATCCATTAATCCATTTTGATTATAATTATAGCACTAGAAATGTTGTGCTCTAAGGCAGAAGCTCGGTATGTAGCAACAGAACAGCAATTGGTTCTATAGACCAGGCACAGAAACAGGTGCATACTACAAGGGCCTGTATATTAAACAGACTCAGAGTAGTTAGTGATTTGCTACTCTATATGAAATTTGCAATTAACTCAGTTGGAAATAGAGACATCCTCAATTTCAGGGATAGCTGTCATCTTAGCCATCTATTTACTACCAATTGCATTTTGTATGGGTGCCTTTGATTCACGCAGGACTCATTGTTGTACATTATACAAATCTACCCAAGACAATTTAAAGAAGCCAGAAAAATCATCTCTAGTTGCAAATAAGACAGGCAGAGAAGTCACTATGTTTTCCATCCACGCACAACAGGTTTTGCCTCCTTGCTCTCAGGTAGCTCAGCCTAACTGGAGGTGGGGCATGCCGACCCCTCTTTTCTTTGTGGCTTTCTTTAAGAGTGCTTTGACAAGTAAGTTCTTGGGTGGACATTGGGCTTTGGCTTACACAGTTCTCAGCTGAGAGTTCCAGATGTGGGGTGGAGAGAAGACACAATATCCATATCTGCCATCAGGGTTAAAGAAGCACAATTAATACGCATCTCTTTACAAACTGCTTCAGTTGATTAAAACCTAAGGCACAGAAATCATAAAAATGGAGCTAGAGGTCGCTTACTCAGTGATGGAACGAGGGTTTAACCTATGCAAGGATCTGCAATTAACCCTTTGCCCCACCCGCCAAAAACCAGCTATTTTATTTTTGTTTTCGAAACAAAATATTGGCCTAACTAAAACAAATTGGAAAATATGAAACTTCATTTTGAGGCCAAATGGATCTCATACTATTCTTTCAGAAAATTTTCAATTTAGTAGGAAGCCAATTCAAACAACTCAGGAAGACACTAGTTCTGCAGGACAGAAAACAGAGCCCCTACTCGTGTGGCTAGATGCCACTGCACAGCTACTGGACAGTATGGTACATTATATTGCCAGAGAAGTGGCAAAAGTTCAAATTAGAGTTTGAATTTGGTCTTAAATACACCCTTTCTCAGCCACTGTGACTTGAAGACTATCTGAAACTGAAATGTCTGAGGAAAGGAAGTTCTATTTTCCCCAGGGATATATGCCTTTTAGTATTCTTGCTTGTCCATAGTATCAAGAGGAGAGAGTAATGTGATTATTAATGGGAGTATCAATCTCATCCAAAGACATGTAGTTTTACAAATTCATATACCCAGACATGTACACATAGCACTCTTATAGTGCTTTTCATTTTCTCTGTTCTCAGCAAATGAACGAGTAATGCTTACTTGGGCTTATGTATTTGAATGGCTGCTCTGAAGTAAAAATAGAAAACTAGAACTAAAATAATTAAGGAAAGAAGAGGTCATGAATTTAAAAATGAGCATGCAAGGGCTTGTGGGAATGTTTGAATATAGGGAAGGGAAACGTAATTATAATTTTTAAAAAGTAATAACTAAATATAACTTCTTAAAAATTTGATTGTGAGTGTTGATGATGAATACATTGGTGCATCTCTGTCAGGTGCAGAACATCTTGAACCTCTGACATATTTAATTTTATTCCAACAAACAATCATGATAAAGCGACTCTTTCAAAGCACAGCACGAAAGTACTGAGATATGCACTGATTTTAAAAACATGGAATTCAAAATCAGCCATGTTACAATATCTTATTGAAGTGACTAATTTGTAATGAGCATACAATTAAAATGTCTTTCTCTCAAAATCATTTAATGACTTTTAAATTTAAAAATTTCACTGGTAAACTAGCTAATTCTGTGTTGTTGCTGTTCTGTCAGTGATTAATTGGGTTTTATGTTTATTTTTGAGATTATAATTTATATGCAATACTTCTCCCTTATTTTTCCTCTCTCTGAGTTCTCCCATACATAACCCCCCACTCTCCTTTAAAATCATGACTTTAATTGTCACTAATTTTTATTTTATGTGTAAACACACACACACACACATGTAAGTGTAAACTATTGAGTCAATATAATGCTTTCCGTGTGTGTTTGTATTTTTCAAGGCTGACTATTTGGCACTAGACTACCAGTTGGTATGTTCCTCCCTGGGAAAGACCTCCTCTCAGGTACCAAACTTGGCTCAGTTGCTTATACTCCTTTGTGTTGATTCAACACCTTGTGGGCATTTTCCCATCCTGTTTGGCATCCAAACTAGTTCAGTTCATGTTTGAGTAGTCATGTTGCTAAGATTTTAAAGGTATAACTTCTGATATTTATAGGAGATAAAATATCACCAGCAAACTAACACCTTGATCCTCTGACTCTCCTGCCCCATCTTTCAAAATGATTCCTGAGCCTTAGGTGTGGGCTATCTTGTATTCTTTTCTTTTTATATTTTTATTTTATGTGCATTGGTGTTTTGCCTGTTGTATGTCTGTAAGGATACTGGAATCCGAGGAGTTAGTGACAGATACAAGCTGCCATGTGTGTGCTGGGAATTGAGCCTAGTTTCTCTAGAAAAGCAGCCAGTGCTCTTACCCACTGAGCCATCTCTCCAGCCCCATATTTTGCATTCTTTCATTATTAGCAAAATGAACTTCCCGTTAGTTCAAAATAAAGGTTAAAACGTCATTATTACACTTGGGTTGGCTTTCTGATATCTTAGAATGTGTTGATATGTTGTCAATAATTCTTCATGTTTATTGGAGATTTGAAATACAAATAAACTGCCAAAAATACATAGACAAGTAAAGTCTTGTGGAACACCGCTGTCATTCCAGGTACTTCAAAGACTGAAGAGGTAATGTCATAAACTTCAAGTCTGTCTGGGCTATTGATTGAATTCAAGTTCTCCATGCTGTATATAATTACAGTCTTTCTCAAATTCAGGAGTAAAAATGGGCTGGGAATAAAGCTCAATGATAGAATTCCCAGAAACCATAGGTTCAATCCTTAGTACTAAAAAATGCATAACTGATAATCTTACATTTCTATAGGTGTATTCATCTCTGGAAAATAGATTAATGTATTTGGAGCTCCAAATTAATGTTTTTATGAAAAACATAGTAAATACATTTTCTTTATTTTCACATTCAATAATGTTCAATGATGAGTGATCATGTGCATGAAAATTTACATCAACACACTATCACTACCATCCAGCTCCATATTATAGTTATTAACCAACTTCATATTGATTATTAAAGCATGATTGAGCTGCTAGTACTGGAGCAATTACTAAGTGTGTTAGGTTGAGTTCTAGTACCCACATGGTATTTAACTCTAGTTTCAGTTTTAGGAATCTGATACCTTCTTATTGACTTCATGGATACTAGGCATACACATGGTACATAGACATACCAGTCGGCAGACATTCATAAACATGAATTAATAATAAAACAATATTTATAAAAATGGTTTAGTTGAATAATATACGTATGCACATATAAATATATGTACATATTTTTTTTCATTATCCATTAATTTGCTGATGAATAACTAGGTAGATTCCAGTTCCTTCCTATAATGAATAAAGCAAAAACAATCATGGGAGAGCAAATATACCTTTATATGTAGTAAGATAAAGAGTTCTTTGAGTAAATGCTTAAAAGTAAAATAGAAGGTTCATATGGTAGTTCTATTCTTAACATTTTGCAAATACTCCAGATTGATTTTCACAATGATATATTACTGTAGTAGGCTCTCTCTCTCATCATCTCCTCTTATATACACTATATAGATAGACAGATGGATAGATAGATAGGTAGATAGATAGATAGGTGTGTATTTTATAAATTATATCTCATCGAGAAAGTATAACACCCAATGTGAAACTCCACAGCTTCATCATGGCTATTTAAGGGTGCACAGGGTCACTGAGCAGTATAGTCATTGGGTCTCACTAATTTCATTAGGTGATTTTGTTCTTCGTTAGCTTTTATAATATATTTCATTAAGTAGTGATTGAGCATAACACATTACTACTTTTGTAACATAAATTTTAATGCAGAATACATTGTAAATTTTAAAACTTAGAGTGCAATTATTTAAAATGTGACAAATGAGTCAAAACAAATCTGTTCAAATTCTCTAAAAGCAGCACTGTGTAGCATATTAAGTCTAAAATATATTTAATCTACTCAACTTGTATAATCTCTGAGTCTTTTTAATTTTTAAATATTAATGTATTTCAATTATGATTGAATAACTAACACTCAAGTTCCATGCTCTTAATTAGGTATATGCTGAATTGGTGACATACAGTTTCAGAATACATAGTTCAGGGTAGAGAGATGACAGATGGGTCAAGGGATAAAGTGCTATGATAGCATGAGGTCCAGCACTCAGATCCTCAGCCCTCACATAAAAAAGCTGGGTATACTAGCATCTCCTGTATTCTCAGGGCTTGAGATGAAGGGAGGTGTAACTCGGGGACTCAATAAAGAACTTCTGGTCTATTGGGAAATAGTGAGCCAATCTCTGGGGTTTACATGTGTCCATAGGACTGTTACAGCCTTATAAACAAGCAGACCCTTAGAACAGAAGGACATGCGTGCGTATACACACACACACACACACACACACACACACACACAGAGAGAGAGAGAGAGAGAGAGAGAGAGAGAGAGAGAGAGAAGGGGAAGAGTTAGAGAGAGAAAGAGAGAGAGAGAGATTGAGAGAGTAAATAATTCAATTCTTTCTCCAGTTCCCCTAATGCTGGTTTCATTTCCTTTTCAGCATTGTTATCTCCTATATGCATTTTATAATACCAAATAATAAGAATAATATTAACAGAGAGTTTTGTAGCTCTCTCATTTTATAGCACTCTATAAAAGAAATTTGAGGAACAACATATAAGTAGTGGAATTCTATGAATTTTCTAATCACAGATCTAGAAAATTTTGAAATAAGTCTCTAAGCAAAGTCTATCTTCACACACCCCACCCCAGTTCAGAATTTTGCCAGGATAAAACCTGTCTTCCTACTTGCATTTCTGACAATGCTATTAACCTCTAAACTTTCAAACAATATTTTTCCCTAGCCTCGCCTGAATTCAGCATATAATCCCACACCAAGGATGACAAGGTGATGTAATGAGTGTCTTCAAGATAATTTCAGTAATGATTGGAAAACACATGGCCTGCAGTTTGTCATGTTTATGACTGACAATGAGAAAATTAGAATGTGGTTTCTAGCATTACTCTCAAGTGGAAAGAGAAAAAAAATTGAATATCAGTAAAAGTCTGAAACTTGTTGTCATTGAGGGAAATTTTAGTTGCAAACATACCTCTTTCAAATGCCTTCTAAGTCAGATTGTTTCCAAATCAATCAATAATTTAAAGCTACTGAAGGACACTTAGAAATTAGCAAGTCACTAAGGAATTTTCCAAATGTGTTCATGAATAGATTCTTGAAGCTATTTAAGTAAATGAAAAAAAAAAAAAGAAGTTCCATGTGTCTGTTGAAGTTTGACAAGTACTTGTACATTTGAGGAGGATGCTGTGCTGATGAGCAGTACAGCAGAGGATTTTTCTCTGAGCAGAACCTCATTATAGTTGAAAGATGACTCCTTCGAGGTGGAGGTGAGCATAGACCCACAATGACAAATAGTGTGGCTAGGCATTCGGGGACAAGATTTCTAAAGTGTAAGACTGAAATGATGGATTACAGGCTGATTGAACAGCTAATTCTAAAGAAGTGATTAATGAGTATATTTCCATATATAAAGGTGGTTTCTGGTAGAGGCCTACTGGCTTTAACTTTCCCTATATTCTTTTCTATGCCTTGTCAAACTGTCTGGAAGCAAGCAGCAGAAGTCAGTCTCAGCCCAAGTATAAACAAAGTTGTAAAAGAAAATATTTAAAAGGAGATATTCACCCAACACTTTGGCTATCTAACTAGTGAAGCAACATAAATCTCATGCTAAAAAGTAAATGCTTAAAAATTCTGGTATGATCCAGGGGAGAAACTTGTATCTGAGCGATATATTTCACACAGTCATGCCAACTTGTCAAATTTCCTTGCAAGGCAAAATGGAGTGAATCTGTGGTATGTCAACCGCAGGTCAAATCACACCCTGACCAGTGCTGTGGAGATGTAAGTTTATCTTACATCTCTTTAACCAGAGCCGATATAAATGTCTAGAAATAGACTTGTGGGCCACTGTACCACTCATTTGTTTCTCTTCCTGATATGGCTCTGTTTATCACTTCTTTTCTCCCTCATTGACATATTGGGGATGGTAGCCGAGGTTGAATTGTTAGGTTCTATAGAGCCTAAACTTAGATCTGGAACTTTCGGTTAATCAGAGCTTTGTTTTTCTTGCTGTGGTGAAACACTCCAATTGAAATCCACTTTATTACTATTATTTTATTCTTCTCCCATACAACACACTCTGACTGGAGTTCCTCCTCCCTCTACTTCTTCCAGCTCCTCCCTCAATTCTTCTTTCCCCCAATCTAACTTCCTTAATCCTCCTTCAGAAATGAGCAGACCTCCCAAAGATATCACAAAAAAAAACTAATCCAAAAGCAAAAACATAATCATAGCATGTTTTAATAAGACTAGATACAAACATTCATATATGGGCTGTGTGAGGAAACTCAGTAGAACTGAAAAGGGTCCCAAGAGCAGGTGAAAGAGTCAGAGACAACCCCACTCCCAATGTTATAAATCCCACAATAACACCAAAGTAACAGCCATAACATATTTGCAGAGAGCTCAGTATAGACCCATGTAATCTTCATGATTCCCTCTTCAGTCTCTGAAAGCACCTATGAGCCCTACTTAGTTGACTCTGTGTGCCGGGTTCTCCTCGTTTTCTTGATTCCTCTGACTCTCACTATTCTTTGTTCCCCTTTTTCTCAGGGTTCACAGAGGGTAACAAACCCATTCAGATATCCAATTTAGGCTCTATCTCCACCTTTTATTTACCTGTAAGTCTTTGCATCCATGCCCATCAGTTCCTGAATGAAGCCTCTCTGAGAACAGATAGGCTAGGCTAAAATCTATGAGTATAACAGAATATCACTAGGAATGAATAACTTTATTTGTTGTTTTCATTTGTTTGTTTGTTTTGTTTTGTTTTCTCTATCCCAGATCTCTTTGCTATCCAGCCTCTGTTTCCGTGTTGTCCAGGCAGTGTTGGGAATATGCTGCTGTTCATGATGTGGGCCTCAAATTAGACCAGTCATTGGTAAACTATTCCCACAAATTTTGCACCTTTATTGCTCCCACACATCTTGCAGGCAGTATGGATTATATGCTAAAGGTTTTAAATCTCTGTTATGTCTCAATCCTATTACTGGAAGTTGTCTATTTAAAGAAGAAGACCTATTCAGGCTCCAAATCCTCCATTACTAGGATCTACTTACCAAAGTTAAATCAAGATAAGTTAAATAATGTAAATAGACCTATCATCCCTAAAAATAGAAACAGTCATTAAAAGCCCCTCCCTCAACAAAAAGAAAGAAAGACCCAGAGATAGACAGTTTTAGCAGAGAGTACTACTGATCTTTCAGAGAGCTAAAACCAATATGTCTCAAATCAAAATAGAAACAGAAGAAATATTGCCAATTTCATTTTATGATTACACAGTAGCCATAACACTCAAACTACACAAATATTCAACAAATATAGAACACAGGCCAATTTCCCTTATGGTCATAGATAGAAAAACACTCAATAAAATACTTACCAATCATATCCCAGAATACACCAAATACATGACCGATTTGGCTTCATCCCAGTGATGCAGATGTGACTCAGAGTACATAAATCGACCAACATTACCCATCATGTAAACAAATAGAAGAAAAAATTCACATAATATACTCAATAGATGACAAAAAAAAGTGTTTGACAAAATACAGCAATACTTCATGATAAAAGTCTTGGAGAGTAGAGGTACAAGAAGAAACATACCACAATATGATAAGTCATTTTAGGAAACCCTATAGCAAACATTTTGAAATAAATTGAAATAAGTGATTAAAATGCAAAGCAATTACATTAAAATAAGCAAGAAGAAAAGGCTGCTCACTCTCCATATATATTCAATTTAATATTTGAAAATCTAGCTACAGCAATAAGATAACTAAAGGCGATCAAAAATACAAATAGGAAAAGAAGTTGTCAAAGTATCATTATTTGAAGATGATAGGATATGATACATAAAGACCCCCAAAATTCTACCAAGAAACTCCTACAGGTGATAATCACCTTCAGCAAAGTAGATGGATATAAGATCAACTAAAATATATATGGACAAATGATAGACTGGGAAAAATCATAAAAACAACACTGTTTATAATAGCCTCAAATAATATAACTATCTTTAGGTAACAGTAACCAAAGAGGTGAAAGATTTATATGATAAAATCTTTAATCCTTTGAAGGAAGAATTTAAACAATATATTATAAGATGAGCAAGATCTTATCAATCAAGAATATACCACAGAGCAAGATCCTTCATGCTCACGGATCAGTAGGTTAAACATCATTAAAATGGCCATCTTAGATTGGGTGGTAGTGGCATACATCTTTAATCCCAGCACTCAGGAGGCAGATACAGGCAGATTTCTTTGCGTTTGTCAGTGGAATAGAATCAAATACACAGACATAGATCCACACCCTCATGGACAACTGAATTTTGACAAAGTAGTCTGAAAAACACAACAGAAAAAGAAAGCATCTTCAACAAATGATTCTGTGGTCTATTTAGATGTTGGCATGTAGAATAATGTGAATAGATCCATATCTATCACCCTGCACACAACTTACATCCACATGGAAAGAAGACCTCAACATTAATCCAGATGCACTAATTTTTTTAGAAGAGAAAGTAGGGAGTAGCCTTGAAAACATTGGCATAGGAGACAACTTCCTGAAGGGAATACCATTAATGTATGGTGATTCCTCAGTCAGCTGGCATCCTACTACAAAGACTTGTTTAGATATATTCACAGAGGTTTTTTTTTTTTTTTATAATACCCAACACTGGAAATAACCTAGATATTCATCAATTGAAGGTTGGGATAAAGAAAATGAGGTACATTTAGACAATGTAGTATTACTAAGCTGTTAAAAAATGGCATAATGAAATTTGCAAGCAAATGGATAGAACTGGAAAAATTTCTGACTGAAGTAACCCATATCAACACAGATAAACATGGTATGTGCTCACTTGTAAGTGGATATTAACTGTTAAGTAAATGATAAACACGCTAAAATCCACAAACCCAAAAAGATTAAGTAACAAGTAGAATTAAAAGGAGACACATGAATCTATCTGGAAATGGAAAATAGAATTGATTTTGTGGATGGAGTGGTTGCAGGTGGAAATGTGAACAGAAGGGATTGAAGAGAAGGGGTAGAGAGAAGAGTACAGAGAGCGATACCTAGAATTAGAAGGCATTTGGGGGCTATGTGGAAACTTAGTGCAGAATAAACTCCCTCTGTGTGAGTGCCCAAATGTAACTTTTGAGGAGAAAATGTTTATTTGGATTACAAGTCTAGATTATAGACCCTCATTTTAAAGGAGTCATGGCATGAATTCAAGCAGCTGTCATTTCACATACACTGTCAAGATCAGGAAGAAATGATTATACCTATGACATCAGTTCAATGGCTTAGTGCTCATTTAGTTTTTTTCTTATAAGTACTCTCATACTTAACCCATGCAAGGATGAGGCTCACATTCAGGGTGGGCTTACCCATGCCAACTAACAACCAAGACAAGTACCAAAGACATGCCCACTTGCCAATGTGATTTAGACACTCCCTCCATCAATACTCACTTATCAGATGATTGTAAGTTGTGGTCATTTGACTTTTAAAAGCCTTTGTCACAGGGGCATGCCTTACATGTCCTGCTTAAGGGTAATATCATTAAAGGAGAACACAGCACCATCTGCAAAATCAGATAAAAGCATAGTGATGGCAAAGCATCTTGCAAAGGTATTGTCTATTTCCTGTATGTCTAAAAACAGCACATTCCATTACCCCCTGAAGGAATGTGATTCCTATATCTGTCTGACAAGGTTTCGTGATTTCTGCATAATGCTTGCTTTTGTTTGTTTCCAGCTGTTTTGTTTTCCAAAACCCCTCTGTATAGTTAGAATACTCTGTGATTCTACTGATTGAGAAGAGGAAGCTTTCAGGATAGTTTTTGTTTATAGGTCATCATGTGATACTGACACAGCCACAGAAACAGGAGAGGGACATGAAAGGAGGTATTGTTAGAATCTCCACTTTCAGAAGGGTTGCATGTTCTCTAAATTCGGTTTAGGAAACCGGATTTAATGTGAGAACAAGACAGAGATACTAGTGTATGATCACAACAGAAGTATTCTTTCTCTTCATGGAGGAAGAATTATCCCCTGTCTCCTATTACTCTGGTCAGTGAAAAGAAAGACGAGAAATAAGTTTTCTTCAAGAATGGAGATTCTTGGGTATTCACCCCATCCCCATCCCTATGTCCATATCCTGGGCCATACCTCTAGCTGTTTTACATGAGGCCAGATCAGATCTAGGAATTAAGGTAATCCTAGCTTGTTACTAGTCACGCTGCTTGGTTCTGTCATCAACAGGAGCAGATTTCTGTCACGCCGTCTCATGCCATAACACCCAGAAACAGTGAGTGACCAACCTGCCAGCAGAGTTGCTGCTCTCCCTGGATTTTTTACCTTAGGAACCATTCTAAAGTACAGATAGTCACCAGCCCTGCTATTGAGCGCAGACCCCCAAGCCCAGTGGACTCTTGCTGCTCAGGCATAGGCCATAGCAATCAGAACAGGTGAGTGATCTGCCTGTCAGCTAAATTGCCTGACTTCCTAGATTCTGTATCATAATACCCTCCCCACAACACAAGTCATCCGTTATCACTGGTTCCTCTGCTAACCTTGTCTCCAACCTCAGTGGATTTCTGCTACTCAGGCACAAGCACTCTGGCACTAGGGACTGGCCAAAGGATAGGTTGTCCAGAAGGAAGCTAAATGAAAAAATGATGGAATTAAGAGACCTTATGGTTCAAAGGGACCTAACAGATATCTATGGAACACTTCATCCCAAAACAAATATATTTCTCAACACATCATGAAAATTGACAATATGTACAATGTGCTGAGTCACAAACAAGTTGCAACGGATGGAGGAAAATTAAAACAACATCCTGTATCATATCTGAACACATTGGATTAAAGTTGAATTTCAACAAAATCAGAAAGCCTACAGAATCATGGAAACTGAACAAATCTCTACTTAATTGCTATTGGGTCAAGGGCGAAATGAAGAAATTAAAGACATCTTAGCATTCAACGAAAATGAATGACTATGTACCCAAAGTTATGAGACTCGCTAAAGGTAGCACCAAAAGGAAAGTTCATAGAATTAAGTGCCTGCATAAAAATCTTGGAGAAATCACATACTAGCTCCTTAAGAGCATACCTTAAGCTCTAGAACAAAAAAAAAATGAAACAAACAAGCACACTGAAAAGTAGTGGACAGCAGGAAATAAACTGAGGACTAAAGTCAATAAACTAGAAAAATCAATGAATCAAGAACTAATAAAGAAGTTTTGCTTTCTTGCAAAAGTCAATAACATAGACAAAAGCTTATCCAAACAAACTGAAAGGCAGAGGGGGAATATCTAAATTAATAAAATCAGAAACAAAAAGGGGAGGCACTCAGTAAAAGCCTTCTATCCCCAAAATTAGCTCTGGGCCAGATTATTGTAGTATAGAATTTTACCAGACTTTTAAAAAAAAGCTAATACCAATTCCTCTCAAATTGTCTCACAAAATAAAAAAAGAAGGAATATTGCCAAATTCTTTTTGTAAGAGCACAGTCATCCTAATATACAAACCCCACAAAAACTCCGAAAGAAAGAGAATTACAGACCAATTTCTTGTAAGGCAATAGATCAAAATATATTCAAAAAGTGCAAATGGAACCCAAGAGTACATCAAAAATATCATTCCCACGATCAAGTAGGCTTCATTCCGGAGATGCAAGGGTAATTCAACACACAAAAATCTGTCAACAAAATCCACATACACACAAACTGAAAGAAAAAAAAATGATCACTTCACCAAGTGCTGAAAAATCCTTTGACAAAATCCAGCATCCTTTCATGACAAAAGTCTTGGAGAGATCATGAATACAATGGGCAAAACTAAATATAATGAAAGCAGTACATATCAAGCTGATAGCCAACATCAAATTAAATGGATAAAGACTGAAAGCGATTCCACTAACATTAGAATCAAGACAAGCCTGTCTGTCCGTGCTCTCCATATCTATTCCATATAGTATTTGAAGTTCTAACTAGAGCAATGAGACAACTTGAGATCAAAGGGATTAAAGCTAGGAAGGTATAAGTCAAAGCCTCACTATTTGCAGATGCTATCATAATATATTTAAGCCACCCCCAAAATTCTACCAGGGAATTCCTATAACTGATAAACAGCTTTATCAAAGTATTGAATACAAACGGATAAATGTGCTGAGAAAAAATGAAGGAAAAACAACATTCACAATAGCCATAATTAATATAAAATACCTTGGAATAAGTCTAACCCAGTAAGTGAAAGACATATATAACAAGAACTTCATGTTATTGAAGAAAGAAATTGGAAGAGATACCAGAAAACACAATGATCTACCATGCTCTTAAATAAGTAAAAAAGGTCAGCTTACTGAAAACAATCTACAGATTTAATGCAATCCTTGTAAAAATTGTGTCGTATTTCTTTACAAACCCAAAAAGAAAAATACTCAACTTCACATGGAAAAGAAAAAGTCCCAGGATAGCTAAGACAATCCTCTCCAATTAAATAAAATCTAAAGATATCATCATCACTGATTTCAAGTTCTTCTACAGGTCAATAGCAATAAAAACCACATGGTATTGGCATAAAAACTGATAGGATGACCAATGAAATCAAATTAAAGTCCCAGAAGTAAATTCACATAATGAAATGGAAACTCATGAAACTGAAAAGCTTCTTTAAGGCAAAAGGACAAAATAACAGCCCACATAATGAGAAAATATCCTCACCATACCCATATCTGACATAGGGCTAATATATAAAGTATATAAAGAACTCAGAAAACTGGACATAAAAACACCAAATAAGACAATTTTTAAAATGGGTGCACATTTAAACAGAAAATTTCCAACAGAGGACTTCTCAAACTATGGTATCTTGAATGGCTGAGAATCATTTTTAAAATGCTCACCATCCTCAGCCATCAAGGAAATGCAAATCCAAAGGGTAATAGGACTCCATCTTACACCTGTCAGAATGATGGAGGTCAAAACTACAGTGGTAGCTTATGTTGGCGAGGATGGGAAGCTTCCTCTCCACTGATGGTGTGAGTGTAAACTTCCACAGTCTCTTTAGAAATTATTTTGGCAGATTCTGAGAAATTTGAAAATCAGCCTACTATAAGATCCAGCTATACCACTTTGGGGCATATAATGAAAAAGACACTTTGCCATACAAAAAGGACACTTGCACAACTATATTTATTCAGCTTTATTCTTCTCAGGTCTTTGTTTTCTATCAAGGACAGATGCACATGCATATAACACACACACATGTGTACATACCCAGACACATACACACAGAGCCCTTCTTTACATTACTCTGAGCAAATTAAAGCAGATGAGTATTTTAACTAATTCAAAAATTTAGGAACAGATTAAGCAAAAGAATATACTTGGTGAAATAAAGCACCATTCTTAAGTAATATTATGCTGAATTACATAAAAAAATGGGAAAGATGTATTCATTGAATTCCTTTTATATACAAATTAAAGTAATATTAGTCACTAGTTATACACTTTTTACCACTAGGACTATTATTTCTTATGATTATACATTTTGATTTTGCACATAATGGGTATTGGTAAAAAGTCCATTGAGAGTATTATAACATAGAAATTTATACAGAAATATAATATAGTGAATTACATTGTGGTTAAAGGAAGTAAGGATATACAAAGGGTCAAATATAAGATGGCCAAAACGTGTTCTAGAAGAAATGCCTGGAGCATGCTAAAGGTAACCTCTCTTTACTACTAGAGTGGCATTACCACAGCAAATGATGTGAATCAAAGAATAGTTGGTTGGAAGTCTACAAACTTGTATAGAAATTGAGATATTCATGTTCTCTATACTGAACAGTCTCTGTGCTATTTTAGCCATGTAAAAAAGGGACTTTAGAAGAATTAATTCTAACTTACTTTTGCTTATGGGTTACCTTACAGATCCCAAATCATTACACATAATTTGGCACATCACCAAAAGCTATCCAAATATGATCAATTAAATCCTAGCAGTTTCTATCTAAACTTGAAGGTTATAATTAAATTTCAAACCGGTATTATGAAGATGTATTTATTCAAATTATAATTCCTAGAATAAGAGGAATCATTTTGGAATGAATGTAAGGTGAAGTCATCATTTTTATGTGTGGACTCTATGTGGTAGAAATACTAAGTAAATGAAGAATATAGAAAATTTCTTTCTTTTCTGACTTTGAAAACTTGTTTGCCCTTTGAATTGAGCATTTAAGTCTTCAAAGATGAGAAACACATAAAATACTCAAATTTAATTTTATTTAACTCTCTAAAGTGCATGACTGCTTCTCATTGCCCATCAAACCATGAGTTCAGGGGTCTAATGTACTCATACCCTGTATCATAACATAAGTTACATTTTCTAATTTCTCCTATGAATGGAAGTACTGTACAATTACAGACAAGACTCCAAGAAGCATTCTTCATGTTACATAGAAGAAGATAAGAAAGTTGAAGCTTCCCAACAAAACAAAAGTAAGAAAAGAAATAGAAAAATGCACAGAGTCCTAAGTACTCTGCTACTTCATAGATAAAAATCACTAAATCAATCCTTAGATATTTTCCGGTGAATGTCTACATAACAGTAGCCACCAAAGTTGCTGTAATAAAATTCCATAAATACAATAACCCAAACACCAGGATTTTACTTTTCACAGCCTAAGAGCAGTGATATACCATTGAGTCACCTTGAGATCCAGTGTCTCGGGGGGTTCTCCAACAGGTTTCAAATGAGTCTATGTTCTCATGTGAGGGAAAAGCCATTGTGTCTTTTGTTATGTTTTTAATTTCATTTTTGAGGTTATATTATAATTACAATAGTTTCTCATTGCATTTCTTCCTTTTAAGGTTCCCATTATATCCCTCCCTCCCAGCTGTCATCCAGATTCATGACCTCTTTAGCCACTAATTATTAGTGCAAACATATGTTCCTAAATAGAGGCAATCCTGTCTATATCTAATGATACTCATATGTATATATGTGTGGATGACCATTTGGAACTAGAGAATTAATTAGTGTGAATTTCCCTGGGTCACATGACTTCTCCCTCTCCCATTTCTAAATTGCCTATGTTCTTTGATTAGCGCTGAGACCTCTAAAAATTTTCCTTCAACTTTGACATGTACACTAGTTTTATTCTTGTTCAGTATCCATTTATGCAGTCATATTGGGTGAGATATTTTGTGTATAGTGTCTGATATTATAAGGAGACACACTCCTACATTCGATTACCTGATCATCTGTCTCTTAAAATCTTTCTGCCTCCTCTTTTGCAATTTTTCCTGAGCCTTAAGTACACAGTGTTTTGTAGATGTATCAGCTGGGACTGCTGTACTTATTAGTTTTATGACAAGCTAGAGATACTTGAAATGAGAGAAACTCGATTGAGAAAATACCTCCATAAAATCCAGCTATAAGGCATTCTTAATTATCGATTGATGGGGGAGGGCCCAGCCCATTGCAGTAGGTATTGTTATCCATATGCTGGCGGTCCTGCATTCTAATAAAAACAGGTTCAGCAAGACATGAGGAACAAGTCAGTAAGCAGCACCTCTCTATGTCCTCTGCATGAGCTCCTATCTCCAGGTTCTTGCCCTTGTCCTGACTTCTTTTGATGATGAACACTAATGAGGCGGCCTAAGCCAATTAAACTCTTTCCTTGTCATGTCGCTTTGATCATGGTGTTTCATCACAGCAATAGAAGCCATAACTAAGACCAAATGAGTTCCACAAAAATAGCCTAACAAAGAACCCAATTCCAGACCTAAGAATCTTCTTTTGAGTTACAGGCTTGACAGTCCAAGGACTTACCAAGCATATATATTATTGTTCCCCCTCCCCTGATTAATCTCAGATGTACAAGGTAAATTGCTCTTGTTAAAGACACCAAGCACTTTATAAATAGGGGTCAGTGAACCATATTCTAGTCGTGACCTGGATGTCCACCTCCTGAGGACTAGCGTTCCTTGTACAAGACAGTTTTATGCAAGCTTCCAAAGATTTAGTGAGCAATACTATCCACCTAGAGAATCTTTAGGCCCACATAAGTGAGCATCATGATACAATAACCCTAGGCATGCAGTAGTGAAACACATACCTTGGTGGTAACCAGCAGCTCTCTCATTGGACCCACTCAACAAAAGGGAAATCATACTCCATACTGTAAGCTTAGCAAAATACCAAAAGCTAGTGATCTTGTGGGAGAATCTGAAACCACTAACATATGAATCAGCATAATTTGTCCTTATACCCACAGATAAGTGTAATCTTCACCCTTCATCAAGGTAACTTTGAAAACGGCAGAGACCACTACGGAAAAGTGTAACCTATCAAAATGCAGGTGTTGTTTTGTGATCTTTAATGAGGCTACTAATAATGTGCTCTGCTATCTATAAGCCAATTAGTTTTCTAAGACCATACCTTCAACATGATGACACTGGGGATTGATTGCAATCATAGGAATTAGTGGAAATTGTAAGCATTCATCAAAAAAGACTCTACAATTATTATGGCCATGTCAGCAAAACCCCCACAGTTATTAAAGCCACATCAGCAAAGCAGTATACTAACTTACTTTATTACTTAATACAGGACTCAGAAATCTCTTTAGTAAAATTCTCTTTAGTAAATTTCTTCAGTGTGTTTGCTTTAAGATTTATTATGTACACAATGTTCCTCCTTCATGTACAACTTCATTCTCCATGCCAGAAGAGGGCACCAGACCTTACTAAAGATGGTTATGAGGCATCTTGTGGTTGCTGGGAGGAGCAGCCAGTGCGTTTAAAATCTAAGCCATCTCTCCACCACCCAAAATTATGTGTTTTGTAGGACAGTATAATATTTTTTATATTTGTATTGCTATGGGAATGTTTTAATAGTAGGAGAAACAATGTTCTGGCTTAGTTTAGCAGGGGAAACAAAGGCACACTGGATGCACATCGGAAGTATCAAGACCAGTACTCAGAATTCCTTTAAATCATCCAAAATAGGATTCCTTCTTCCAATAACCTTGAAGCCTGGTTTTATCCACAAATAGGGAAGATTTTTTTGTTCTCAGTTTTGATGCTGAAATAATAAGAATAAAGTTCAGAATATGGTAGAAAAGAACTGGGGATGTATTAGCTGTCCAATTTGTGATGAGATAAACATGAATTAAGATAAGAGTAGAGATAGTGCATGGAAAAAGCAGTAAGACAGGTTTGTGAACTCCTTAGGATGTTTCTTTTTCTCATCCTAATACTTTCCACCTTCCATCTTCCTTGTCACAAACCATAGAATGATTATTTCTGGGGTCACAGAAGGGTTTGGAGGTAACTGTGCTGAGGATATATAGTTAGCTCAATGTCATGCATGGAACAGTCTCTTGATGAATTTCTCATCCTCTGTGTAGCCCATACACACCTCATATTTGTGTGCATTTAGGACCAAGATAGTTGCTGCCACTCTGGTAGAGCTGTCGCACAGAAAAGTGTGTGTTTGTGTGTTTGTGTATGTGTGTGAAAGAGAGAGAGAGAGAGAAAGAGACAGAGGCAGAGACAGAGAGACAGAGACAGAGATAGTGAAAGAAGCACTTAGGAGTCAACATTTACACTGACCCCTTCTGAGAGGCTCTGTACCTGACCTAAGCAAAGCATGCCTCTTGGTTATTTCCCAACTCATCTCCAGTCAGCCATCTGTTGTTCCATGTTAGCTTTATCACAACCTCTCACATGTTCATTGCTGCCCCAGTGCTGACAAACCTCATGCATCTATATCTCACCTACCTCTTGACAGCAGAACTGCTCCAGTTTTCCTCATGGAAAACAGGAGAAATATACCAGCATCCAATATTTATTGCTAGAGTTAAATAAGTAAATATTGCTCCACAGTTTGAATGATTCCAAATTCATTTGTGTGGTGTGTGTGAGGGACGTGTGTGTGTAAAGTTTTACTTATTTTAACTAAAAAAATGTCTGTGCACATTCACGGAGCAATGAATACTATCTGATGCATGACTGTATTGTAGGATAGATGATTCTAGCTAAAAGCAAACTTGCTGCCACCCCAACATTATTTTATGTTTTAAATTCTACTCATTTAATAATTTTGTAATACACAATTTATTTGTTTCAGTAGTAGCATTTTTGTACAGTAGGCCTGAGATTACAAGAACTTGCCTTTGTGCCTTTTGACTGACATATCAGCCCCATCCCTCAATCGACTCCCTCTATCTCAGCCTTTCTCTCAGACTAAAAATATTATTGGGATCATGTTTAATGTGCTTCTATTCCTCATTTATTTAAACTAGTATAATATCCTACATATTAGTCATAGCTGCCACAAGTGACAAAATGTCATGCTTTATAAAAGAAGAATGACATTATGTGCATACAATTTTCTCTTTCCTCACTGATTCTGTTAGAGGTTCTGAGCTCATGTACACACACCGACTGCCTATGACTAACACTGGGCAAAGGAGATTACAGATGATTCTGGGGTATGTTACACCATTCCTTCTGCATGTGCGGATGCAGGAATTTCAGATTCCTACAGCTCTATGTTCAGCGGCTTTAGAACTTTCTCTATTGCTTCCAATAAGTGACTTAATATTTCTACAAACAGTGTGTAAGATTTCTCACCACCTCCCCCACATCCTTATAACAATTACTGCATGACATTCTGGTACTAACTATGGTAATAAATGTGAGGCGGTACCTGCTTCTGATATTCGTGTGTGGGACTTCTAGCATCAAATACCTTTTCATGAGCCATTGGTCATTTTCAGACTAGTGTTTTTCTTTGAAAAAATGTCAACTATCCTTTTTATTTATATTTAGACTATGTTTTGTTTGTTTTTATTACAATGGACAATCTTTTTAATATGTTTTTAATTTTGAGCTCTTAATCATAAAAGTTGTGTAAATTTTTCCATTTGCAGATGCCCACTTTTCTTTCTGTGTACTTCCTCCTTTGTCATTGGAAAGTTTTTGACACGGTGTTTATATTAGTTTCTTTTTATTCTATTTATTTGCTTTTGTACTTCTTCTTTCAGTTTATGTGGGGTGTCCAAATAGGATGATTGTGATTAAATAAGATCTATTGTTCTCTTTCCTGCCATCAAGGTAAAATGTCTTGTCCCAACTCCAAATGTTCTCCCATGTCTAGGATATTAGCAGGTATTGTGAAAATGCACAAAGTTACCATACATACAAATTCATTCATGGCTGTTATGAGTACAATTAGTATACGGCGGTTTTAAATACTAAATGTGTCATCTGCACTTGCCCTATTAAAACTGACCTGATATGCATGAAAAATTATATGGGCACTGCAGACACAGGAGTCAAGGATTTTGAGTGGGAAGGAGATGCAATAAAACTCGCATCAACACCTTTATTGAGTTTTACAAAATATTGTGTGAGGTGACCTTCAGACTATCTCAGTGCCATTGAGTGAGTTAACACCCTAAACTCACATTTCCTATGGATGAAGGGGATTAATTTTACCTCATACACTTGCTTCATGGCTTATGATGAGTTGTAGGTGTCATCTTCCAGCAGTATTGGTAACCAACAGACATCCATTGCTCCATGTTTCACTGTTTCAAAGAAGGCAACTTTGCAAAAATGGTGCATCATAGAAGCTTCATAGGAGACATTGCTTTCTCTGAGGCTTGATGTTTGAGTAGATATTGAAGAACAGGAGATAATGAGAATGGAGAGACTCTGAGGAAAGGTAGAATAAAACACACAAATGAAAACCTGGGTAGGAAATGGCTGTGTTCATGTAAGAGAGAGAGAGAGAGAGAGAGAGAGAGAGAGAGAGAGAGAGAGAGAGAGAGAGAGAATAAACTATTAAAAACAAAAAGAGAGAACAAATATAGACACTCTCATACAACAATCTCAACAGTTTGTAGTTATATATCAATATTTCAATTCATTATCAAGTTACAAAACAACCACAGAGTAAAGTATAACAATAGTGTTAGGAAATATTGCTGGTGGGGAGAGCTATATAATGTCATGTTTATGTGTGTTTCTCATTTTTGCAATTGTGAAGAATTGTGAAACCCTTATTGCTATATAATAATTTTTTGATATTTTAGAGATTTATCTTAGTCAGTTTCACAATGCTGTGAAGAGACATCACAATCGAGGCAATGCTTACAAAATAAGGCATTCAACTGTGGGCTTGCATACAGTTTCAAAGGCTTAATCCAATGTAATCATGGCAGGGAGCATGGTGGCAGGCAGGCATGATTCAGGAACACTTGCTGAGAGCTGTGCTATAATCCACAAGAAGAGAGAGAAACTCAGTCTAGCATGGGCTTTTGAAACTACAAAGTCCATCCATCCCTAGTGATATCCTTCCTCTGAAAAGGACACATCTCCTAATCCTTCTAATCCAACAAAGAGTCCACTCCCTGGTTCCAATACAGCCAAATATATGAGCATATGAAGCTATTCTTGTGGTAAACGACCACAGGAATCTTTCCTTTAAAGGTTGTAGTATAAAGGAGCCATGGAGTGCCATAGAAATCCATACTGAAATTTTCTTGTATTTGTCTAAAAAAAAACGATATAAATAACCTATTTATCATATGCTATAATTCATGTCAGTGACCTCTAGTCTCTAACATAATGGCCTTATCTTTAGAATGTAAACATCTTTAAAATATGGAAAACAATTTAACATATCTCACAATTTGCAAATGTGGACACAGATAAGTAAACTCTTAATAATGACTGATAACATATATACTACATGGTTAAATATAGAATAAAAAATCAAATATCACCAGTATTTTCACATATTGCATATTCATGCTTAGAAAAGACTAGATATTTATACATTAACTTCACACTCAAACTGAGGGGATTGCAATTTTTCCATAAAGAGACTTTCAATTATATACATGTTCTCATTTTTAAAATCTTTTATTTTAATTTCCAACTGTTTTTATTATGTTTTATTATTTTTAGACAATGTCCCAATATCTCAGGCAGGCTAAAATTTAAAATGTAGCCACAACTTCTCTTGAATTCATGATTTCTCTGACCCTAGCACCCAAAGACTGAGACTCCAGCAGGTCCTACCACATTTACCTTATTTTGTTTCTAGATTGATAGACAAAACTGTCTGTTTGTATAGAATGACTAAATCTAACTGATTGACAGATGTATCATCTCACATAAGCACCATGTTTGTGTCAGAACCCACTACATGCACTTAGCATTTCTCAATAATAATATTTACAAAATATAGTCATGCTGTACAAAAGGTATCTTATTATTATTCACCTTTCCAACTAGAATTTTCTACCTGTTTCTAAGCTCTACTAAATTAATTTGCTTCAATTTCACACTTAGAAAGCAGGATAATGAACTGCCTTTGTTTTTCTACTGGTCAGAGCTAGAAACCAATAAGAAAGGCTGGTCAGAAGGAGATTTATTTCCTACTGCAGAGATGAGTGGGTACACTAAGAGGGAATGGCAGGTATGAGGTTATAGAGATGACAGTGAGACAGGAAAGATCTGCTCACCTTGCTGAAATGGACCATAAGAGACAGTAATTCATTGATGTAGGTTACAGTCTGTTTAATTAAGAAAGAGAACTCTAAGCATATTTGCTAAAGTATTTCCCTAAAAGCTAGGAAAAAAATATTTCAAGAAAAAATAAATGCTGCATAGAAAAATAACTGAAGATAAAAACAACCATTAGAAAAGGTATATACTTTTAGAAACCCACAACATTGAATTTCTTTTAAATGAAACACTTCCATTAAGTTAAAAGGTACAGAGCCTCTATTCACTACTGCCATTGTTTAAATTAGATATAGCCATGAAATTTGTAAGCCTAAATTAATTGTACTAGATACAGTGTTGCCACACCTATGAGATTCAAAGTGTGGAAAAATTCCGCAATAAATTATATAATGAAGAAATAGAGAAAGTAAGCAGAGAATGAACGAAGGGGATGGGTGAAAAGCATTTCACCAAGGCAAGAATGTGGAGGAGTGAGGGAATACATCTTCCATAATTTGGTATCATGTAACTGAAGCACAGCAGTCCCCGTTCCTGAATCCCATGATATCACTCAACATTACAATGTTTTAATTAAACCACAGCTATGATGTGGGAAAGCAAACAGCTCTCCTCCAAACCTTTGGATCCCCTGCGAACCAGAAACACAGTATCCACAGAAACCTATCAGTTCCAGTTGGAACAGAGTCACCGCTCTCATGATCTAACCTTGGGTCAACATGATGAACCACAAAGGATTTTTTGTCAAACACAAAGACACATTTGACAAAAAATTATCAATAAAAACCACTAGCTGAAATGTAGTATAAGTTGTTGGAACCTGGTCTACTTAGATGGCACTGTTCCGGTCCTTATGGTTTTCATCTTTCCATATCATCCTGGAACTTTCTTTCATTCTATCTTTCTGTGATTTTTTGAGATTAGATTATTATTATGACATTTCTTGCTTTCTTTTTCTCTCTTACCCCAAAGCACTGACATATAACCTTCCCTGTTCTCTTTCAAATTCATGGTCTATTTTTATTCATTGTGTTTTTAATGTATAATATATGTTATTTATTTATTTTTTTAAATTGAATAGAATTTCTTTAAAATAATATATTCTGATTATGGTTTCCAGTCTCCCACCTCCACTCTAATCCTCCCTACTTCCCTATCCACCCAAATCCACACCCTTTCTTTCTCACTCTTATTAGAAAACAAACAAGTATCTAAAAATGAAATAAAATATGAAACAAAGTGTTGGGGGAAGAGCAAAGAAATAGTTCAAAAAGCACATACATATTCTAAGACTCAAACATTCCCCTAACAGAATACTCATAAAGAACAAGATTAGAAACCACACATATATAAGCAAAAAAGCATGTCAGTAAAAAATAATTGCTCAGACAAAGCATTATAAGAAAAAATGTTCAGAACTACCATTGCAAAAATTTTGTATTATTTACCTACTTCTGGGAAAGGAGCCTGCCTTTAAGTAAAAGA
>JAQHUG010000046.1:1140179-1164839 GCA_028555095.1 Dicrostonyx torquatus | reverse complement strand
CCTTGCTTTCCTTGTACTTGCTTTGTAGACCAGGTTGACCTTGAAATCACAGAGTTCACCCATATCTGCCTCCTAAATGCTGGGATTAAAGGTGTGTGCAACCACGCCTGGCCATAAGTTTTATTGCATGAATTCCATTCCTATGTTATGAGAGTTCTGGGAAACCAAAAGCCAGAGACACATTCATGAGATTTGAATAATAAAAATACAGTATTGAGTTCTGGTAATACAGTAGAGAGTCTGCACTTCTTCATAAATACACACACTTAATACAGACCTAAGAAAGTAAAGTGATTACTCTCTTAGGCAGGCAAGGATGGAGCTCAGATGAACCAAGCTTTCATGAGACTGCACACAGTGGGTAAAATATGATGCTTGGCCTGGAATGCTGATTTATGTGATTCAGAAACACTTAATTTTCTATATTATCTACTTTTTCTATTCCTATCTTCTTTATAGAGACTATTATCTCTAAGCATTTCCAAAGGTGGCAGGTTTGCCAAGGACTTGCTACCTGTGATACACATATGTGCATGTTTATACACACATATATGTTGAAAAGTGTGGACATTGTGGACTTGTCTATATTCTGTCTGGAAAGCCCTAATCTGAATGTACAAGTATATTTATGGATTTGTACACTTCTATACTTCCTTGATGATGTTGCTTTCTTACATTATTGTTTACTTCTTTAAACTGACTTAAAAATAAATATTAAGATAATTTCTTTCTTTCAAAAATGTATTAATTCATTGAGAATTTCATTCAATATATTCACAACTCTTCATAGATAAACCCCCACCTCCCTACTGTCTCAACCTCATTATTCTTTATTTAAACTGTTGACTCCTTTTTGTGTTATCAAACTATTCTTGGGTGTGCACCTACCTTGTAGTTGTGATGTCTGGTTGTTCTAGCAGGAAACAGCATTTTCAAAAACTGATGTCCTTCCCAGTGTCCATCAAAGACACTTTTCCTTCACATAAGCGTGGAACTTCATTCCCACCTCCCCTTCTCCACTCTAGAATTGTTTCTCTAGATTGTTGACATGTTCTTTTCTGAAATATATATCCTATATATTCTATGGCATTAACTCGGAATTCTTCTTCTATGAGTCCCTGCATATCTGTTCATGAGTTCTAAAACATCACTTTCTTTGGCTGAATATTCCAATTGTTCTTTATTTTCTTCAGGACCTGATAATCTGTCTTCCACATCTATAGGTGAAACTTTCCACTGAGTTTTTTTTTAATCAGACACTGTTCATTTTTTAATCTCCAGTTTCATTTTTGTTGGAGGGTTTTACATTTCATTTTTGAAGAATTTGCTTCCACATTGGGTATTTTCTTCTTACTTCACTTAGCCATTTCAGTTTTCCTGCTCTTCCACCAGTTTCTTGTTCTCCGAAAATTCATTCATGTGTTTATTCATGTCTGTTTTAGTTAGTTTTGTGTCAACTTGACTCAAGAAAAAGTCATCTGAGAGAAAAGAACCTCCACTAAAAATTTGCCTCCTTAATATCAGGCTGCAGACATACCCGGAGGACATTTTCTTAAATAGTCTTTGATGTGGAGGACTCAGTCCAAAATGAGTAAAGGCTGTTCCTGGACAGGTGGTCCTGGGTCTAAAAGAAAGCAGAATACTAAAGTGATGGGGAGCAAGCCAGTAAGCAGCACTCTTCCATGGACTCTGCATCCATTCCTGCCTCTAGGCTTCTGCCCTGCATGAGTGCCTGCCCTCACTGCTTTTGAGGATATGCCATTATATTGAACTGTGAGCTAAATAAACCCTTTCCTCCTCAAGTGGCTTTTGTTCATGTTGTTTCATCATGAAATAGTAACTCTCACTAAGACAATTATCTTCTTCAACCCTTTGCATTCCTTGAAAACACTTCTATTTTTTTTTTTTTTGCAGATGAATTCTATGTCTTCAGTTTCATTTATGTTGTTCTCATGAGAGACCATTACTAGAGGATTGTGGTTTGGGGGGACATAAGTAAAAGAAGTTTTATGTTGCTTATACTTTCTTGTGGTTGGGCCTAAGTATATTGGTGTATGCTATTCATTATGTCTTTTGATATATGAACTTTAAGCACACCACTGAAGAGAGGCAGTGTGTTTGGTGGTTTGGATAGTCCTACATACAGACTCACAGGACATGTAAGTGTCTAGTGAGATATCCTAAATTACGGAGAAGAATGAAAGAGCTGAGTGGATGGGACAAAAATGGGAAACCAATGTCTCCTACTGGTTGATGTGAATTGGGTTCCTGGAATGAGATTTCTGGATCAGAGTTGCTGAGATTTAAGAGCAAGAGGCTGGAGGCTATGTTGATCAGGTTCCAGAAGTGAAGTAAGAACTCAGAAGTTGAAAGCAAGTGGGAGGCTGGATCTTTAACCTGGCAACAGCAGCCATGAGAGCAGTGTGTCTGGCATTAGGTTCCTGATCCTGGTGTCCTCACACTGGTTCTTGACCTTTCTGTTCCATAGTATTTGCCCCTAGGTCAGCACATTTATTCCCACGGTTGAGGCATATGCATATCTCTTTATCATAGACATTCAGAGATCTTCTGATCTTCTACAGTTATCAGTTTATTTTCATATTCCACGTCTAGCTTTTTCTTAATTATAAACTTGTGCTAACTTCCCCTGCCACCATAAGTGAAATTCACACAGGAGCTAACTACCTGTTATAATGATCTTCAATGATCATTTACTTATTTATAAATGGCAATGATAAATAATTGGAAACTTCTTGATGTTTCTTGGGTGCTTAATAAATAACATTAATTTGTAGATTATAAATATTTATTATATATTTTCTAAGTTTTGACTATTATAATGGCTTATGAGTAAATAAATTTTCTCCAATATCCACCTAAATAATATTCTGATCATGTGTATAAATTATATCAAATATACCAACAGAAATCTAGTGTATTAAATAAACATATACTTAATGAATTGATTATATTTGAATTTATTATTTCTGCACATTCCATACTTTTGATCATTATGTTATATTCAAATTATGTAGGTAGGACAAATTCTCTTAGGTGCTACAGTGCATTCCTATTTTTAAAAACTGTGTTAATTTTATATTAAAATTCTCTTAATAAATAACTCCTAGGGCTAGAGAGATGGGTCAGTGGTTAAGAGCATTGACTGCTCTTCCAGAGGACCCAGGTTCAATTTCCAACTACCACAGGGTGGCTCATATCTGTCTGTAGCTCCAGTTCCAGGGAATCTGACACCCCCAGACACAAACATGCAGGCAAAATAACATTACGCATAAAATTAAAAAATATAAATTCTTAAAAGAAGTAATTCCAAAGTCTGACAAACGGTTGAAGATCATAGCAATGTTTCTTCATCTCAGGAATCTCAAGTATCCTCATTAATAATCTCTATTCTCCTGTGGCCCTCCTTACCTTTGAAGACAAGATAGAAAGTGTTGCCAGAACACTGTTTTCCCATTCTTTCCAAAGTGAGTTGGATGTAAGGTTAATATGATTCTAGTTCAGCTACTTAGAGAGCTGGATTATAATCTATTATTTGCTTTTTCCAAAAGCAAAAGTCTTTCTGAAAGATTTTGGGCAGCATTGCTCTCCTTTCCTAGTGCAAAGCTGTTAAATTTAGCAAAACTCATGGCTGTTTCTGACTTGGAAAACAAAGGAAGGGTCTAGATGCAAACAAGATTTTGACAGACTGTCCATTGGTATATATGATCTATGGTCCCTTTCTGAATCTACATCACTCTGCTTAGGCATATAATGAGTACTATATTAGACCTTAGCTGGGTTGTAACCAGATTGGTTATTTTCATCTTGGTCTCTTAAATGTCTTAGCTGTCATGAGATATAGGCCAACATCCTGGCAGAGGGACCACATGGTTCAAGATGAATTCCCACAGCACCCTACCTCTAATCTGTCTTATTTATTTTATATGTGCAGCCAAGCTTAGAAACCAGCAGCACCAATAAGCAAAGAGGAACTTTAAGTCACAGTTGGATAAATGACTGGGTTGTTTAAGACAGTCCATAGTTTAGGTGAGGCTAGGAGTATAAACATGAGCATGTTATATAGTTTTTACTTTATTCCATTCTTTTATCAAAGAATAACAACTAATTTGTTCTTTATCTCCTTGTTTTGTAATTCTGACATATTTCAAAAGAAGAAATGCTCACACTGTGGATCACTGTGAGGCTGTTTCCTTCTGTAAATACTTTTCAGTGCAATAGCCTTTTACTTTTCAGAGAAATCTATGTAGCCTTGTGGGATGAATGAAAGATATTATTCAGTTCAGCATAATAATGCTACTATAGCATATGATATTTGGTCAATCAAGTCTGTTTCTTTCATATTATCAATACTAATTGATATTTAACTGTCCAATACATATTTTGTTTCTCGGAAAACCCTTTCATGTTTAACTCTAGAAAAAAATTAATCATAAGTTGTTATTGTCCTTGTATTCACCTTTGAACTTGGGTCATCTTTCTGCTTATCTCAAAGTTATCATGGTTCACCATGAGATGTATCAGAAGTGTGGAATAGTAAAGTGTACAGCACAATTGGCTCTAGCACATAACCTGGACATTCCCCAGGAATGTCCTCTGTGGCTGAATATGATGGCAAGACCAATACATTCTATCTCCCCCAGAGCTCTATCACCTGAATGTTCATAGAAGGAAGTTTCAAAAACACAATTTTGTTAGGAATTTTCCTAATGCGAACTCTCTGCCAATACAAAAATCCCAATCAAGCCAAATCACAACAAGCCAGATTAAAAAATATCCAGGTTATTTGGATTCCTGTGCTCTCAGGTGACCCAGAGGGGGAACCAGGAATCACAAACATGACCACTGTGGGGAAAGGAAAGAGTCCACGAGGAGACTTTCTGGGGAAGCAGTTTAAATAGACTGGAGTGGTGGTCAAGATTTTGGCGGGCTGTCGTGACCCGTCTCCGGGGAGGGCTCAAGGTTTGTGGGCACAGGGAAAGGACCTCCAAAGATGGAGGCCAGAGACTGGGACTTACAAATTTCTCAAGACTGGAACTATGATTCCCCACTGAGCTGAAGATACTTGTTTTCTTCCTGTTTCCTACTGTTTCTAAAAGAAGTGAAAAACTGTACACTTGGGGACATTTTATACAGAGATTAATGACAGTCCAGCAAGTACATACATTTCTAGTTAATGAAACGTTTGTTAAAAGGTGTTGCCAAGGATCTCAATACAAGAGAAAGGATGTAGTAAGCTTCCTGACATAGAGAATGACCTTCAGAAGACCCATTTTTGAGTATCACTCTTCTTTAATTGCCCACAGAGTGAAAATGTGTCTGTATACTTTGCTCCTGGCTCATGTGTACTGGCACCATTTCCCTCACTGCTTTTCTAGCTTTATCAGCCTCTACCATGGAATGAATCTTTTATTTTTTTATTTTTCCTTTTTTAAAATTTTCTTTTATTTTACACACCAATCCCTGTTCCTCCTCCCTCCCCTTCTCCTACACCTAACATCCCCCTATCCTACCCACATGCATTTCTCAGAACAGGTAAGACATCCTTTGGGAAGTCAACAAGGTCTGGCATAGGAAGTTGAGGCAGGACCAAGCTCCTCCCCACTGTATGAAGGCTGAGCCAAGTATCTTGCCGCAAGGAATGGGCTCCAAAATAAGTGTATATACCTGGGATAAGTCCAGATCCCATTCCCCGTGGTCACCCCAACAGATCAAGTCACATATCTGTCATCCACATTCAGAGGGCCTAGTTCTGTCCCATGTAGGTTCCCCAGACGTCAGTCCTGAGTGTATAAGCTCCCACTAGCTCAGGTAAACTGTCTCTGTGGTTTTCCCCATCATGATCTTGATCCCCCTGGCTATTTGATTCCTCGTCCTTCTCTTCAACTTTTTTCAGAAAACATAAAATATTTCTATGCTTCCAACAAAATTATAAAACTACAATTTTCAAATATGCTAGTTTTTCTTTGGAATTTTCCCAAATGCCTATCAGACAAGAACTCAACCAGCCCAAACACACATGAATATAGTCTTATTCAAAAATATATTTATGTTCATGTGCTCTGTTGCAGGAATCTCTTCTTTCTCTTTATTTCTTACACATGCATAAACAATATATGATGGGTGTGTTTAAACTACATAACTTACTTGTGGTCATATGATGATTTGCTATATCTAGTATTGATTAATACTTAGCAATATGAGTAAAATTTTAAACTTTGAAAATATATAAACTAGAATGAAATATATAATATTATTAATATATATATATATAATAAAACATAATACCTAGAATGAAATATAAGAAAGTCACAACAAAGCATGGCGTATCAAGTTGAAGTGGCACTAATTCTTCCCCTTGTATTAAGGCTGGGCAAGACAATCCAATATAAAGAATAGGTTCTGAAGAGCCAATCAGAACGTTAAGGAGTTCTGTTGGTAGAGAACTGCTTGTTCATTCCCGGCTACACTCTAGCTTAAACCCAAAATAATCACACAGAAACTGTATTAGTTAAATCACTGCTTGGCCCATTAGTTCTATCTTCTTGCAGGCTAACTCTTACATTAATTTAACCCATTTCTATTAATCTGTGTATCGCCACATGACAGTAGCTTACTGGCAAAGTTTTGGCATGTCTGACTCTGGCCGCAGCTCCATGGTGTCCCTCTGACTCTGCCTTCTTTCTCCCAGCATATAGCCTAGCTTTTCCCGCCTAGTTCTTTTCTGCCCTTACTATAGGCTCAAAGCAGTTCTTTATTCATTAACCAATAAAAGCAACACATAGACAAAAGGACCACTCACAAGGAGACCAAGCTACACAACTGTCACATATATGTAGAGAGCCTAGGCTAGTCCCAAGCATGCTCCCTGGTTATTGATTCAGGTTCTGTGAATTCCTATAAGCCAAGTTAGTTGTTTCTGTGGGTTTTCTTGTGATCTTCTTGATTATGCTGGCTTATACAAGCCTTTCTCTTTCTCTTTAACAGTATTTCACAAGCTCTGCTTTACATTTGGCTATGAGTCTCCTTATTTGGTTTCATCAGTTACTGAATAAAGGCTCTCTGAAGAAAATTGGTATAGTCACCAGTCTGGTCACCAGAGATGGCTAATTCAGGCTACATATTCATTAGTGCTAGGAGCCTTATCCTTCTAGATATGTGGGAGTTTCCCTTGCATCAGGTTTCTACCTGACCCTGAAACAACCCAGTTTCCTGTCATCTCTTTCAGTATTCTTCCCCTCCATCAACCCCCAAACTGATCCTTCAAGTTCCCATCCCCAATTGCCCCCAGTCCAACTAGGAGATCCCTTCTAGTTCCTTTTCCCAGGGAGAACCATGCAATGGATTGCTATCAAAGTGAAAGAGAAAAGGAGGTCACAGAATGACAAAATAATACAATACAAAAGAAAAAAAAACTAACCATGGGGAACTAAATGAAATATTTATCTCTATCTGTATTTGTATTTACATATTTACAAATATATGTATACAAAGTTATCATGTATCTTTCATGACAATTATAAAAATTTTGCACATTATATTTTTATTTGTACATGTATACATATAATTTAAATTATACAAATTTTTATATTTTGCACATACTATATATACATATAGATAATGTGTGTGTGGTGTGTGTACATGAGCATGCACATGTGTATATGTGTTTGTGTGTGTGTGTATATTTGTATATGTATGCATATTACTATATGGTCAATAAAGATTTGGAAAGGACCATTGAAAACATCAAAATGAATGACAGAGAAAAAAGCTCAACAGTGTACTTTGTGAGAAAGGAATGCTCATGCCACTGAAGTCAAAGAACACTTGTAAAATTGTGGTAGGGGAGAGTGAAACCATCTTCGTGCTGTTATATGCTTCATGCTCTTGTGAATAACCCCCACCAAAATAAAGCTTTCAATGTCCTCTATCTAACTTTTCAGGCATTTGTAAATCTAAATTTATTAAAAGTTTTATTTTCAAATGTTGTTTCTATGTATGTTCTTTAAATTCTAAATGTTTCTTACTTTTATCATCGAGTATAAAGCTGTTTATAGCAAAAAATATCCTACAAAATATAACATGTACATAAGAAAAATCATTCACTATGACCAATTGGTTTAAAGTAAGCTAATAGTGTTTGTGACTGGCAGAAAAACATGAACATTATCAGGTAGAGTATTTTAGAATGCCAACATCCTTATATGCAAATAAGCCATAGCAAACTTACCACTCTTCCTGAGAGTAAAGCATCTGGTTTTGTATGCTTAATTAAAATAAACACATCGCTTCATCCCCTAGAAGTAGAAAAAGACAGTAGAAAAGAAGCATGATAATATCAGTCATCATCATTATCATCAGTCACAATCCATTTATGCTTGCATGGAGCCTACAAGGTGCTTTTAATTTAAATGAAGTGATAGTAAAGAAATGTACAACAAGGGATTTAGCAATTTATGATGGGTATTTTAGTCCTCTCTTGTCTACTTTAGCTAAGATAGAAACAGAATCTTCATGCTGTATCCCAGCCCTATTATAAAGATTTTGCACACTGAGTCTGTGATAGACTCAAATCTACGTACTTCCTCTACCCACTACTGGGGCCTCATGTACTCATTGAAACCACGACTTGTCTTATAATCAGTTATTGTTAAAATTAAATCCAAGAATGGAAATCACCCCAGAAAGACATCCTCAGTATTGCTTACCAGAGAACACAGGATATATCATTATTTTATGTGGTGAAATCCTTATGTCACCTCTGTGACAGTAGTACACATTCCAGTCTTCACAGCAACCCTAATAAATGGTATTGATATTACCTCTACCTTCTGGTTTTGTTTTGTTTGTATTCTCTTAGCTTCTTTCTTATTTTTATTTTAAGAATTTTAAAGATAACCTCATCAAATCAGTATAACCTGGAACATGCCATTCTTTCACATCATGGCCTGTCCCCTTGGATCATATGCAATGCCAGTAGAATGAGAAATTTTCCATGTTTGTAGAAAGTCTATAAAGGAAAGACTTACCAATAAAGCATGGGCCATTATCTGTTTTAATTTAGTTAGGTAATCCAAGGATGGCAAAGCATTGTAGCATATCTCTTATAACATGTTTGGATTTCTTTCCAGTTTGTGCTGAGGCCCAGCAGGCTCGGGAGAAAGTATCCACTGAAAGAAAAATTCAGAATGGAGAGTAATGTGTAATGCCAGATATGGTTAGGGTGAAGCCCCCAGGGATTGCTCCCCACATTTTGGAGAGGAGGAACCTGGAATAAAGACTGACAGGAATTACCAGTCTGAACAAGTTTTTTTGAGGCCTTTAACTGGTACTTGTAGGAACCTATGCTTTAGGCCCCTACAGTTAATGTGGGCCAAAGCTGGAAATATGTAGCTTCCATAGCAGTATTGCAATGAGGCATGAAAACCAGGTGATCAGCCTGCTGATTTCCCCTTGAGAGACATCCAGGTAAGTTTTGGTAAACTCTAAGACATTGTAGAAAGATGAGATTAATCCTTTTTTAAGTAAGAGGTGAGCTTGAATCATAAGAAGGGATAGAGGCTTGGAGTTTAGTTTAATATGGGACTCTACCAGATTGGGAAAAAGATTTACAACAGAGAGGGTATAGGGACATCATTTAAGGGTTGATTATAATTAGTATACAATTGAGGGTTAGGGGAGGAATTTTATAAGCTCAGGGACCCTTTCAAAAAAAAGGGGGGGAATTGATGGGATTAATAGATTGGTATTTGGGAGCTATTTTTTATAGATATTTATATTCGCATTGATTTTTGTATATGGATACAAAGTTAAATTATATCGAATATTGTATGCATGAATATGCTTCTACCTCTGTTTAAATCATTCTTGATGTGTTGTTATACATATATATTGATATATATTTACCATTTTACAGTGTACATTTCTACCACTGATTAAGATACTTATATATTGTTTATGTATTGATACCATATTGCAATGTATACTTGTAAATTGTTTACATTTGGAGGGTCATTGTCCTCATTTATCACACAGTTATTTATTCACTTAGTCTTTAAGTCATATAGATATTAAGAATTGTAGATCAATAGTCATCTATGTTTGTCATATTTATAGCTAGACTAATCAGGTTCTTTAGATACATAGAGATTATATTCTGTATGAATAGTCTTCAACCTCCTCAAAGAGCTGTAGAAAATGGCATTTAATCTAACCTAGAATTCTGTGGTAAAGAGACACAAACGCTCCTGGCTACACCGATCTATTCCCGAGAGACTGTTGAGCGCCAAAGACACTCCAATTGGAGCTTGTCCTCTTCTTGGCAAAACCGGCCTCTGGGCAAGGAACTGCCCATACCTCAACTACTGACAAAATACAAAAAAGCTGGAAATGGATAAGCAGAACTGTCAAATCCTGCCAAGACAGGGTAAGATGGTTTTGAAAATTTTCTTGCCTTTAAAAATAATCTGTCAGTTATGCTAGGCCTTAGCCAAAGTTGGTTGCTTCAACACTGCAAATGTGACTTTGGGTGATTGCCCAGGTAGCCAGCTGTCTCTGTGACTTGTTACATATTTTGGAAGTTGTTTGGTTGCACTTCCTAATCACTCAGGTAATGTTATTTCCCTTCTCAGATCTTTGATTGGGTTGAAGATTAGATAAATGTAGTTAGTTACTTTCTTCTCATGACTTGGCCAATTTATTGATTGCATAAGAATTAAGTTAGTTGACTGAGATGAAGGGGGGAGGGCCTTGGGCTTCCCATAGGACAGGGTATCCTGCACCATCTTAAGGAAGCAGGGGGAGGGCAGTGGGGTAGTGGGGGAGCGGGAGGGCCGGGAACAAGGGGAGTAAATGTAAATTTTTCTTTTAACAATAAAAATTAAAAAAAAGAAAATAGGTTGAATGACTCTGGTATGGAATCCAATGCCATAATAATGGCAAATAATTCTTTAAACTGAGCAGATTTTTCCACCTCATGGGAAATTGATTTTGTAAGCATTGGCTTCTCACCCTGTAAGAGAAGTGGGAATACAATAGAGGAGGCAATTCAACAAATCATGCTACAATAATTAGAGATACATTTTATGAAAAAAGAATATATGTTTTTTAAAGTTCATATATATGTATATATATATACTGACAGTTCATATATGTGAGCTTAAAATCATATATAATAAAATATAGATATGTAATATATAAAATTATACATTAAACAAAAAAAGAATTATAAAATAAAAGACTACAAAATTACTAGAATAGCATTGGAGCAAATGCTCTTAGCCTGAATTTGGCAAAGAAATTTTAGATAAACACAAAAAACAAAGTCCAGAAAAGAAGAGAATCTCTGATGCAGCAAATTTCAGCATACTTTTAAAACATTTCCTTTGTGAAGACCCACAAAGAGAACAATAGATTAATACTTAAAACACACACACTGCGTGATGTTTGCAGACACATACTTAAGGTGCTTACATATATAATGCACAAAAGACTTAATGCACAGTAATACAAAAAAGGAAAAACCTATGATAAATAGGACAAAAAACCTTGCACATGTTACATAACAGATGCATGAAAAAGAAGCATAGGATACTCAACACATGTGTCAACAGCAAATGTCAGGTAACAACAATATGTGATACTCAATAACCATTTTAGAGTTACTAAAACCTGAAGTTCTAATCAAAGAGATGCCAAGTAGCTCCCTAAGGGGACAAATACTCTTATGGGGTGGGAATGAATAGGTTTCTTTGAGGTTCCAGGCCAACCTGATCTACATTGTGAGTTCCAGACCAGCATGGACTAAACGATAAAACCCTATCATTAAAGAAAATTAACCACTCAAAAACAAGCAACAACAAAAAAGCCAACAAATCATCAAACAAGCAAAAAAGATTAATAATATGGAGAAGGAGATTAAAGATGCCACATCTATAATTGAGTTTTTTCTACGTGTGTATGTGTTGTAATGAGTTGACTTTATCAAACAATCTCCAATTTATATTTCTGATATAGGCTTTCACACTGAAACTCAGGATCAATAGTTTGGTTGTACAGCAGTCCCTAGATTCCTCCTCTCCCTGAATACCCATCACTGCCAATACGAGCATGCAACATTACACTTGCTGTTTTCAAAATGTCGATTAAAGTTATCTTCTCATGAAAGTCTTTGCTTTCCAAGCCATTTCTCCTACCCCTAAAAGTAGGCTATGTTAATGCAACTGAAAACAGAAGGCAGGCTATAGCTTGATCACTTCCATTTCTTGAAGTTCATAGGTAAAATTAGTGAAATAGTAGACCTACACAGCCTACATTCTCCACTACACAATGTTGGGTAACAGTATAAAGGTTAGTGTGCAAAAATCCCAAAGACAGAACGCCATTTTGCTAGAGTTGATTATTATTATCCTTAGTGGTTTAAAAAGTGGAGAGATCAATTCTTTCAACTTGATTCATCCCTAATATTCGCAGAAGACTACCTGGTTTTCTACAGAGCCATGGTCATATTCAATGGCTCTATCACTTGGTGCATCTATTTGCCTGGATATGTATTTGAGAGTGAGAGAATATTAAGAAAGTTATATGTTGCCATTATTAAGTATTGAGAGTGAGAGAATGTTAGAGAAATTTATATGTTGCCATATTAAGTATTTTTTTTCTTATTTTAACTGTCTTCATACTATGCTGGGCATTGTAGTTCCCAAGAGTGAAAATAAAGAAAGTAATTTAGATTTGAACTCGCACTCCAGGGCTTGAGTTCTTTCCACTGATTCCACAGAAGTGGGATGTTATACTGAAACTTAATAAACCCCAGCTTTATGTGCTCTTTTATTCAACAAAAGAAAAAAAGAAAGTAACTTAGGATACAGATTTTTGACTTGCCCTATCTTTACAATACCTCGCTGAATTTGAAGTATAGACATGTACTTCTAGAGTGGTATGGTATCTCTACCTACAGAAAGCTTAAAGGACTTGAAGGTTGCATTAAATATGTGTACTGAAGACACAGTCAGGAGAATGTTTTTAGAAGCGTTAAGAACCAGCCCATTATTTTGAATATCTTTACAGAAAAGCTCAGAGAGTCCCTAGAATGTTAATCAAAAGTGACGGATATCTTGAAAAGGAGGAATTTCACCTAAGAAAAAGAATATTATTCTTAAGGTAATAAGCAATGCATTTTAAGAGTATTATGAATGAATCAACAAACAAATGAAGCTTTAATTTCAAATGGTAATTTTTCATAAAGAATAACTGCATAAGGCTTATGTTATCATAATTGAATATGGCCAGGATTGGTACTTGCCAAATCCATAATTGTGAGCAGGATGATAATTAAAGAGAAGGCCATGATGAAATGGCCAGGAACTATATTTCCTCATGTCATTGTGTTCACTCTCGACCCCTAATTAAAGTTTCAGCTATTAAAACATTTTTTGAGAGTTAACATTCTCACATAGAGCAATCAAATAAAATACTAAAGAAAGACACTCAAGTACAATGGTTTATTCTTTATTTTTCAATTATAATTCAACATACAACAAACACATGCCAATGGAGCAAAGAACCCACACAAATTCACTAATATATGAAGGTAAGTTTACTGAACAAATTATAGTGATGTACCATAGTTGTTTCTGAATTTATATCTCTAGCTGTGTGAAAAAGAAGACATTGCAATCATTTACATGAGCTTATATGTGCATAGATGCCACAATGATTTGCAAATAAGAAAATAAAATTTGCTTCTGAAAATTGAACCAGAGAATGCACAAATAATTTTCATAAATAGAAATACTTAGCTTCTAAAAAGACAGTAATTTAGAGACCAAAGTAAGAGTAGTGTATAATTTAGCTGACAAATGTAGGGAAATAAAACACCACTTAGAAGCAAGGATGCTGTTGTCTTGGGAAACAAAACAAATGCATAAAGAAAGCCAATGTTAGGACCCTCTTGAGAAGGTCATTTGCATTTAAGGCCCAGAAACAAATATCAATTTATGTTCAGCATCCACTTTAAGATTCCAGTACAGCTTTTGAAATGTAATGCAGTTCCTTCAATCATACAATATCTTCCTCTTTTAATCGGAATTCATTTGCACTACATATTCAAATAAAGGTCTATGTGTATTTCATCTACAAGGAGACAGAATATTACCATATTACTATACAGACTGTTACTAGCTATTTTAGCTTAAAATTAATACAATGATAAGCAAGGTTATGAAATTATGTGTTTCAGCATTCCCATGATCACAGTTTTTTCTAAAATATGGGGAATGTACTTACAGTGACTTATGAAATCATAAGATAAACAGCCAGATGGTGTGACTCTGGGTAAGTCACCCAAATCACTCTGCATCTAATTTCCACTAACATCATTGGGTGTTTCTGCAATCAAAGGATGGGATGATATTACCGTGTCTCTGAGAACAAAGAATTTCTCCAAATAAATTGAACTTAGCCATAATTTTATAAATAAAGTGAATTGATAAACTGAACTATGGAATGTATTTCATCAAGTTTTAATAAAATTGCCAGAAAATCAAATGCAGTGTGGAAATTGGTCTAGGATTCTGCCACACTCAGTAATATAAAAATCCATACAGAGATTGGATCAATACTGTCCACAGACACTGGAATGGAGAATATTAAATCTAATGTTATTCTCTAGATTACGTGTCTTGATGATACACTTGAAAGCATATTTTATTTAATATTAATAATTCCCTCAAATATTTGCTCTTTCAAGAACTTATATTACCTTCATGGCTCTTATCAGTTTTCAGCAGGAAATGTATTAAGATTAAAGATATGCTGAAAGTAATAACATTTTCATAAATGTGAAACATAATTCTCATAAAAACTATAGAAATAAGCTTATGGTTTTAACCATTCTATTTATATGTAGCTACATTACTTTGAGTAAAAGAATTCTAGTCTCATTAACCCAATGTGTTTTAATCCATATTTCTGAGAAGTAAATATTCATTTTTAATGTGGGGTCACAGTAGTTTCTAATATATATCTGAAAATTCATTTCAAACTGTAAGATGTGATATTTTCTGGAATTTTTCTACATACTTCATACCCTGGCAGGCAAAATGGTTGTTCTATTTATGGCCAAACACCTCAGAAGTAGGGAATGGTGATGATGGAGCTTATTATTTTTGTTGTTCAGAAATCATGGTTTGAGTGGTTATTTTTTTCTTACTGGTTCTTCATGATTTATTCAAGTATTCTGTACTTTCAAATGTCTTTATATAACCACAATCCACAACATCTGAGACTGTAATGAAACCTATGAGATTCTTGTCTTGTCATTTTCCTCAAATAAAGTTTGCTACAAAGGCAAGAGATACAAAAATAATTAAGGACATCAAGCTCCTTTCCCCAGCATGCTAGATTGTACCGACTATAGATAGTACCATGGTGTATAAGCAAGACAAAACAAGTACTTGTCAAGGTAAATGTAACTTTAACAAGGATAAAATCAGAAAATTACCTGGTCACAACTTGTATTATACCAATAAATAAATAACGTAAACCTCAAAAATTTAAAATATTCATATAAACCCACATTCTGAGTTAAAATACTCTGCATAAAACTAAATATATTACCCCCAAAGCAAAATGCCAAAGGCAGAAGCAGATCAGCTTCCATAAAACAAAGTAAGTGAAATTAAAGGAGTAATAACTCTAAAAATAAATTGAAAACTAGACAGAAAAGTAGAAACCGTTGAGGATGATGAGTGTGTTTGTCATGTGTAATAGGAAGCAATCTAAAAATGCCAAGAGGAGAGCAGCTCTAGCACTGGAGCAAAAGGAGTCTGGTGTCCTATACCAGGGCTGTGCTTAGGATTTTTATCTCAAAAAATTAAATCACACAACCCTAACTTGAATTTCAGGTTTACAAAAAAAAAAAGAAAAAAGAAAGAAAGAAAGAAAGAAAATAAAAGAAAAAAGAAAGAAAATTCCATATCAGCTTCTGCATAAATCAACAGATTCGTTTTGAAATTTGGAAGAGTTACCGATTTTCTTTTAAGCCTAATATGATGACTAATGATGAAACAATCCTGAGAAGTTAGTGCAGGGGAGATTCCAAATGTCTCAGAGTAAGTCAGGCTATTGACCATGAGGAAGAAAAAGGAAGATAAACAGCTACTACTTTCATGGGGGAAAAAATGTTTTCTAACATGCAAACATGTAGGGAGCAGAAAGTTCTGAGCGAAGTCCTCAGGGAATGGATTTTTTTGACATAGACAAAGACATTTCAAGAACCCCAAAGCCTCAGGCTGAGAGGGATGGCAGAGCCTTCCTCAAGGAACTGACCGAGGACAAGGGTTAAACTGTTGCTGAAAATGACCACCACAGAGTCCTCATTCCTGGGTATTTACAGAATGAAGTGTGCTCTCCTACAGAGACTGCTCCAACTGAGATTGACTAAACCTGTCTTCTTGAATCAGCCGTGTAGTGATATTTCATCTGGATTTTAATAAATAAAGCTTGCCTGAAGATCAGAGAGTAAAACAGCCCCACCTGTCACCCGTGCAGACCAGGCAGTGGTGATACACACCTCTAAGCCCAGTAGCCACACTAGTTTGCCATAGAAACTGGGCAGTGCAGTAACGCATGCCTTTAATCTCTGTCCTGGAGAGGAATATAAGAGGGGAGGAGACAGCTCACAGATACAGTCTCATCCTGAGATTCCTAGAGGCAGGGTTGCCATTTCGGACTGAGGTTGTGCTAAGAGTCAGCAGCTGCCTGGTTTGCTTTTCTGACCTTCAGTTTGAACCCAAATATCTGTCACTGTAATTCTATTAATTGTGCTTCACAGCCGTATGCCTTAAACCACCCTGGCTTCTTGGTCATCTCCATGTAATAACCCTGCCTTCTTGTTCAGCTGTTTGCAGTAATCCTGCTTGCCTCTTCAACTCCATGTAAGTCATACAAAGTTTCCAAGGTGTTTTGGTTTCTCCATAAGAGATTCAAGACCATCCAAGTGGTAATGGCACAAGACGGGCAGTGGTAGCACAAACCTTTAATTGCAGCACTTGGGAAGTAGAAGCAGGGAGTTCTCTGTGAAGTCAACGTCAGCCTGGTCTACAGAGTGTACAGAGTGAGTTTCAGGACTTCAGGACAGTCAGGACTGTTTCGCAGAGAAACCCTGTCTTGAAGAACCAAAAAAATAAAAATAAAAAATAAAAAGTGAAGAGAAGAGATTCCAGACTACCTAATCACAGCACTTCAGTCTGTCCAGGTTTCTGTGTGTCTGTATCTGTGTCTATGCCCGTATGTCTGACTGTCTTTTCTTTATTACCCTTCTATCCCAATCAGTTCTGTCCCTAAAACCATGCTGGGCATGGCACACATATGTCTAAGCTTGAACTGTAGCTATGGATACATGAGAGAAATACAAGACCACAAATAGGGAATCGGGATGCTTTAGTAAGAATAAAAACCCACCCCTAGTGACACACTGCTTACATGAAAGCCACACATACTCCAACAAGGCCACAATTTCTAGTCCTTTCAAATAGTGCTACTTCCCAAGCATTCAAATACATGAGCCTGTGGGGGCCATTTTTTTTTCAAACTACCACCCCATCTTAATGCAATTCCTATTTGTGGAATAAAAATTCTGACTAGGTAATTAGTCATTTTTACATGTATATGTATGTGTGTATGCATTTGTCTATGTGATCATGCATGTATTTGGATTCCAGATGTCACTGTCTATTATATGTATATGTATTTGTTGTGTGTGCATGCATACATGTGGACACCAGAAATCAATGTCCAGTATACTTCCATCAATGTCCACCATCAACTTTTGAGACAGAATTTCTTCTGAAAACGGACCTCACTGACGTTTTTAGGTTAGCAGATCTGCAAGCCACATGGATACACCCTTCCTCTTTCCTAACCCTTCTCCAGGACTAGAATTATAGATGTAGTTTGCCATGCTTAGTTTATATATATGAGTCTGGGAATTGAACTATAATACTTATACTTAACTCAAGAATGTTACCAACTGAATTGAAGTAGAGAAAATCATCTTTTACCTACAAGCTGATTCTTGTCCCATCTATCTCCAAGAATGGAGTGGGCAAAAAACAAAGAGTATCAAATGGGAGGTATTCATTTGCCAATTATGAATTAATAAGCTTGAAACAACAAAACAGTTTAAAAGAAATTGCCAAGTGAGATACAAATAAAACAAATTTTAACTTCAGGTAACAAGGGAATGCTAGCTGAAAGCACTGCAGCTCTGAGAAGTATTACAAAGTCAAGTGTTACAGCTCAAAGGCTCTTGGGGCTTCAGGGTGCCAGCCTGGAGCAGTCTTTTGCAGAACAAGCTAGCAAACCGAAAGTAGGAGGTCTGTAACAGAAGTCTAGAAAAAGCTGCAGGTAAAAATTGCGCTCTGCAGCTTAGGCTAGTGTGAGGTCTTAGTAGATCAAGTACAAAAGAGTCATTCTGCCTGAAGCCACTGCCAGAGATAAAAGCTGATTCAGGTGAGTATCCTATGAAGAAAAGAAGACTGGTATGCAGGGAGCTTTCATTGAATCTTCCAGGTGTCTACTCTGGTGAGTGAGAATACTGGGAGGCAGGTTCTGAAATCTCCAGGTTTATACCTTAAAAAAAACATCAAAAGTATCTGGCCAGGGTCCCAGTTAGTTCCTATATATTCAAGTTCTTTCATAATGTTCCTGACTATCTAAATATCTTGAAGAATATTTCCCATCATTACTTCTATTAGGTTTCATGTTTCAAATTAAAGTCTTTTCTACACTTTAAGTAGATTCTTGTAGAATGTACAAGATATGGACATAATTTCTTTCTTCTGCAGGTGTATATCAAGTTTTGCCAGGACCAATTGTTAAATCGGCTATATTTTCTCCATTGATTCTCTTTGTGACTTTTGACAAAAATTAGGAGCCTCTAACTTTGTCTGCTTATTTATATTCTACTCAGTTGGCTTAACTGTTTTATATTAATAGCAGGCTGTCTTTGTCAATATAGAACTGTAGTATGTAAGTCAGGTGTTGGGACGATTTATGTGTTGGCCTAGCTTATGCTGTAATTGTTGGCCTACGTTATGTTGTATGTCTGTTATAAGTTAGTAGGTTTTATGTGTGGGTATAACCTAAACTTTGCAAAGAAGATCAAGATAAAGTGGTTGGATGATGAAGAAGGATGGAGTCCAAAAGACACATTGGTCAAGAACCAATACATAAAGCATTTTTTCTAGTTTCATACCAGAATTTTGTTTTGTTTTGCTTGTTTGTCTTCCTTTTCTCATGGTATTTATGTGAATTATGGCTACTAATATAACAAGAACGATTCATACATTCTGAAGAACTCTGCCATGCCTTATTCCTTTAATTCCATGATTATAAATGTGGAGTTTTCTTTTAATTCCAATAACCATTAATGCAATATAAATTAGAAATGAATATTCACGGGGAACATTTGTCACACTGACCCACTTAGAAATAAATGATTTGGTTTAAAAAATGTTTTGTGGGGAGGGTTTTTATACCTGTAAAAAAATTCTCTCTTTTTTTCTTTAAAATTATATCAAGTCATTATATTATAGTGTTATTTAATATGTAATCTGTTTGTTATACATGAAATTTTGCCATTAAAAATTAAAGGAAAAAAATCTATTGAAGGTGCCACCATCTCTTAACACTGTTACAGTATAGAAACTGGATTTCAGAATGCATTTTGGAGGGTGCAAGCAACATTCAGACTACAGACAACCCATTTGTTTAGAGTTCTGCCACTAGTCACACCTGATTCTACACAGCCTGAGCTATTCATACGGTCTCAGGCATGCAGCTTCTTACTCTACTCTAGAATTTCTGTATGCCACTGACATGGAAGTAGTTAAGAGCCCGTGGAAGCACAGAAAGCTCTTTACTTCAGTGCATTCTCTCCTTCTGTTCCTCCTTTGTAGTCTATATTAATTGGAATGTGTGTGTGCTATGCCATTTACAAAAACTCACAGAACAAGTAAATGAAATGGGATGGACAAAGCTCAATAGTTATCGGATCTATAATATGTGTGCAAACAGTTCCAGAGGCACATTAGACAGAGACAAATGAAGTACTACAGATGTGTACACTGAATACATAAGAACGGAGATAGAGGAACACATACGTAGCACATATTTCTGAGGTATTAACTATTCAGCATAACTTCATGTACTGAAATGGCCACTCATGAATGATTCTATCATTGACCCCCAGACTTCCCTGACTGACCTTTACCTGTAGAAGTGTCAGTTGCTCTGCAAGTCTCTGGAAAGTTACTGTTATGGCTCAACATGCTTTTTCCTGACTTTCTCTGTGAAGTGGATGTGCCACAGGCCTATAGGATGAAACCACAACCTAGTTCTTGGACTAGGACAATCCTACGGGCCAAGGCTGTCATGGGAAAACAGAAAGACACAGAGTCTAGACAATGATTATAGAAGCATGTATAGATGGGTTTATCATAACATATCAGAAACCACTCAAAAAGATGATCAACCATTTTAAACAACTGAAAACCATTTATCAGTAATTAAACCAGTTTCAGGTATTCTAAAAAAGGATTACTTGGGTCAGGAGATGTGGTTTTTTTTCTTCTTTTTTTAAAATTTATTTTATTTTCCTTTTGTAAAAAGAAAACAAACTATCTTTTTTTCATTTCAAATAGCAATCTCAGTACCCTTTTCCCTTCCTTCTCCCATTCCCTTTACCCATCTTCCCACTCCATCCACATTTATTCCTCAGAGAGGATAAGGCACATACATTGCTTTGGTGAATGTTCAAGGCCCTCTCTACTATATCTAGGCTGAGCATGGTATCCATCCAAAGAGATGTTCCCCAAAAGCTAGTAAAAGCAGTAGGGATAAGTTCTTCTGCACTACCAATGACCCCACAGTCTATCCCAGCCATACCTGTAGTGAATGAGTGTTACCCTTACTCCACATCCTCTCCAGCATAAGCTATCATTGGTGTTTTTGATCTTAGCCATTCTGACTGGTTTGGATGGTATCTCAGAGTCATTTTGATTCAAATTTTCCTGGTGACTAAAGATGCTGAAAATTCCCTTAAGTGCCTTTCAACCATTTGAGATTCTTCTGTTGAGATTTCTCTGTTTATTTTTGTATTCCATTTTTAAATTGGATTGTTTGGGTTTTTGGTGTCTAACTTCTTGATTTCCTTATATATTTTAGAGACCAGTTCTTTGATGTAGGGTTGGTGAAGATATTTTCCCATTTGGTAGGCTGCCTTTTTGTCTTATTGACTTTGTCCTTTGCTTTACAGAAGTTTCTCAGTTTCAGGAGGTCCCGTTTATTTATTGTTGCTCTTAGTGTCTATGCTGCCAGTGTTATTATTTAGAAAGTGGTCTCATGTTCCCATGCATTGAAGGCTACTTTCCACTTTCTTTTCTATCAAGTTTAGTGTGGTTAGATTTATATTGATGTATTTAATCCATTTGGACTTCAATTTTGTACATGGGGATAGATATGGATCTATTTTCATTCTTCTACACATTGACATTCAGTTATGCCACCACCATTTGTTGGAGATGCCTTCATTTTTCCATTGTATAATTTTAGCTTCTTTGTCAAAAATTAAGTATGTGTTCATAGGTATGTGGCTTAATATCCGGGTCTACGATTTAGTTCCATTGGTCAATCTGTCTATTTTTGTGCCATTGCCCAGAAGATTTTGTTTCTGACCTCAAGCTCTATTATAGAGATATAATCTTTTATCTTCCCATCAATTTGTTCTTCTGTTTTCTGATTTAACCCACCACATCAGACCACACACTTAAACAAACTTACGCTCTAGATTCCGAATCTTTTTCTTCATCTACCCTAAAAGCATTCTCTTCAGACTCCTTCTGGAGGAAATTACACCAAGCCATCAGGAGATACCCAAATATCTGCTATACTCACCTCTGCATTTGTTGTCTTTTATATGCTCTTCTCGCACTAAAAGTCATACACCTTCTCCTAAATGATAGCACTGTCTTTTTCATCTATAGCATTTTTACATACTTTTTAGATTACAGAGAAATAAAATTTATTTTGTAAACTTTGTATCAGTCACTTTATAAATGCACACACATGCATATCAGTTAAACATTGTATCAGTTTTCATGAATCAAGATATAAAAGAAAGATTAAAATAAATAAAAACTGATGCCAACTAGACATAACCATTTTTTTGCTTTTTATTAATGGTTACTAAATTTTAGTAATTTAAGCTTATTCAAGGGTAAATATTTTAAAATGACTGCAATGATGTCCTCCTTGTAAACATAAATGCCTTAAAATTAGTTTTAGCACTTCAGTAATTTCAAATTGAACATTCTGACATCTTTCCTTTGTTTTGTCATCACTATGAAAGCAAACTTCCCAGGGGTACATCTAAAAGACATAAGTGCTTTTATTCATTCAACTTCCAGTGTGTATTTGTTGTAGATAGCCAAATTAAGGAGAGTGACATCAAGCCACAGAGACTCCCTAGGAGTGCTTATAGGGCTTAATCTGCAAATCAGAGCACATCAATACTTTGAAATTGTACTGAGAAATTCCAAATATTTATTATACAATTTCTTCTGAAATACAATAGTGTAATTCAAATATGTGTGATTTATTTCATAATGGAAGCATAAAAAGTTAGACTCTATATGCATATAAAAGGAGTGTTGGGGATAAATGGATTAAGAAGTTGAATATTAAGTCAACAGGTGAGGAATGCTCATATTGTAATTTTCCAGGTTCTGTTTCACCATGAACACAATTATTATCATGGATTATGACAAAGAAGCTGCTATAATTTATACTCCAGCAAAGATAACTTGATTTCCTGGCTAAATTATATTACTTCCAAATATTTAAGGATGATATAAAGCATTCTGTTCATCCATTCCTATTTCAAATCTCCGAAAGTTGAACTCTTGTGAACATCAATATATTCTTGTAACTATGGTTGTTCTGTCACCGAGACAGTCCTTCAAAATCAAAATTTTGTCATATTGCCCTAAAATTCTGAATAAATACCTGTTCACTATGAAAATACTCTAAGTTTGGGCCATTGTCTTTCACAGAGATCAAAGGTATGATCCTCAAAATAAGCATCATTCTATTTTAAGTATCTATAATATAAAATACAACCTACATTTATAAATTAGTGGTAATTTTGTTCTTACTGCATCTGCCAGATCCTGTGCTGAGGGAAAAATGATAAAATGGTGTGCCATAGCAGATAATAAATTCCCCCATGGAATTTATAATCTAGTGGAGTGACAGATGTATGTTAAGTAATCACTTATTTTAAAGTGGTAACTGCCATAGAGCTATGATGAAGATATTAGCACAGTATGAAAGAAAAGGAAGGAGGGTTTGATGTTATGTAAGGAATATGGAGATGGCTGCCTGGCTGGCTAGTGAGTGAGTGACTAAGTTAATCAGTGGTTAAGTTATTCAAAGACCAAGCTAGATTTGAAGATGGTAACTTGACTGACCCTAGAGAGTGACAGAGTACACATGAGAAATAGTGACATAAGTGTGTGGGGCAGATGGGGGATGGCACATGGAAATAAGGAGAAGCTGTGTAAGCAAAATATGAATTGAAAGTGAACTTGTTTCTAAGACATCCCCAAAGAGCTGAAAGAGATCAGACCAGAGACTTGGAAAATATGACAACTTATCTTTTTTTTTTTTATAGCCAACTGAAAGTCTCTATTCCAACCAGCTAGGACTAACTCTGGTAGTGGAGACCCATGTTGCCTCAAGCATTAAGAGCAAGGGGCAATTAAAAGAAAAAAAACACATTCTGTTATCTTGCTGAGCAGATGTAGGGGGAGGTTTTGCCTAACATAACATAAGTTTTTGCCTAACATAAGTCTAAATGAGCAGTTAGCTTCAGTGAGAAGCTTCCACATGGAACACCACTTTGGAATTATTGTTATTAGTAGGCTAGCAAGATAAGATTCTTTTACATTTGGTACATGAACAAATATAAAAATGGAATCAATGATCTTTATTATTATACGTAGTTTAACAAATCAGTATTATAACAAGGGCATGCAAATGAAATTGCTTTTGTGGTGAATAATAATGCTATTGACAACTGTCCTTGCCAAATATGATGGGCTCTAAAAACATCACAACAACCCAATATTCACAATACTAATGGGCATATTTCTAACAAATCAACACTTTTCTTTTTTTTCAGTATTTCCAATATAATTATTGAAAAAAGTCTAAGTTATGCGATTCAAGTATATATGAATTTTCCTCATAGAAGTAAATCTTTAAAAGTAGTAGGTTAAGGATACGTATGTCCTTTATATTTACATTAACATATAAAATTAAAGTTTCTCCAGAAATATACTGGGTCAATATAGTTCCTTCTGGCTCAAGACTGAAAAGAAAGGCCTGTGATTCACCTTGTGTATGAATGAAGAATCCCCAGGGTCACTTACAGTGTGTGCTGCTGGCTTTCAAGTGCTCAACTTTAATTCCCTGAAGCTCTACCATACATCATTCACCAACTCTCCAGAAAATATTCTGTGCTTTGTTGTTGCTGGAAAATACCAATCACTAATATTTTAAATGGCAAGATTTCATGTG
>JAQHUG010000046.1:1118407-1138669 GCA_028555095.1 Dicrostonyx torquatus | reverse complement strand
TTTGAAATTAATAAAAATATTTCAAGTGAAGACAAATGAATAGTATTTACATCTTCTTGTAGCAAAGGCTCACTCACCTTTGGCAAAGTAGAAAGATAAAATACAGCTGAGATGTAGAAGGTGTTTCAGTTGTCCATGGAGGGAGTCCTTCAGATGTGGTTTGGTGAGAAACTGGTCATCTGAGCAGACAGGAAACACGGCATCTTTACAACTGGCTTTGAAATGCATTTGGGTTGCTTTAATTGGTTCTGAGACCAAGACAAAGTCACAAAAGAAGAAAAACTCGCAGCCATGAACTAGATACTCGTCACCCATGTTCCTGTTGCACACTGCCTGGACCTTCTGAGATGGCTTGTCCAGGTTTGCAGCCAGTTGCTCTTGTCATTGACGGTCTATACACTACCCATTTGGATTATCAGTCTCTCCAGTTCCATCCAATTCTCGTTTCCGTGATATGTTTAAAATGCATCTTTTAAATATTCCTTCATTGAACATTGCTTAGGATCTCTTGATATTTCTACATTTTATGATAAGTTGAATTAAATGTTAGAATTATAAGAAAGAAAGGTAGATTAGTTCACCTTGCATGTTAATTAACATTTATGTGAAAACATTTTCCTGGTATTTTTATTAATATATATACAAAAATAAACTATTTTATTATTCAACAAATTGAATAAAAATATTCGATATTTATAAGATAAATTGATATGTCTAATACATGTGGACATATCTGTTCAATGTCTACCAAAGTAGGTCCTATTTTGTTTTTCTATTTTGTGTAACCTTAAATTTATGGACATTTTTATTTGGGGATGCATCAGGCATAAAACAGGATCATTCTGTTTCGTTCAGGATTGTGTCTAGTTGAGAATTTACCTGTCTCTGCCTCTGGAATGTTTGAATTACAGGCATATCACCAAAACTGGCCTTTCTAATTTTCAGTGTTTGATTTGTTTTTCTCTCATTTTTTTTCTCTTGATACCTTCAATTTTGCAAGGTATTTTTAACATTATCATTGATTAAAGGCTAAGGATTTCTTATGTATATTTTTAGCTCCCTTATAATAATAAAATTTAGACATGAGTCTCTGTTTATCCAGAACCATCACTTTTGTGTTGTTGTTTCATTGTTTGTTTGCAGTTTGGTATATCGGGAGATGCACATTTGAAATGTGCAAAGTGTACTTTGCTTATGCTTAAAGACTTTCCCACTTTGATGTTGGTTTGTGATACTCATATTGCACCATTTCTGTAAAATATAAAACACAACAATATAAAGGAAATAGCTTTCTTTTCTTAAACCTTTTCACTTTTGGACAAATAATTTAAATATTAAGTTTATAAAAATTCTCTATAATTAATTTTTAAATTGCTTTCAGTAAGGTTTGCTTTAGATCTCTAAATGGTGTTATATGCCCATAATCCTAGGATTTGAAGGACTAGCATAGAATTGTGCATTTGAAACCAGACTATTTGGTCTCAAGTATTTTGAGCAGTGAAAAAAAGAAATAAATAATAAAAGCAGTGTCTTCTCATTTTCTTTTATTTTTTTTCTAGTTTCATTTCTGAAACTTTTTATCAAAACTTAAATTAGAATACTGTTGCACTTTAGAAAACTGTCTTTATATGGGCCTTTTAGAAGGCATAGATTGGGAGGTTACTATGGGATACCAATACAAGTTAAATCTGGTTCTCACATCTACCATCTTTCTGACAAGAATTGATTCATCCAGTTAGATACTCCTGACTCTGTGAGTGCATGCTAAGTCACAATACAACAATGGGACTTAAAAGTAAAGTAAATCCTCATTTGTATTTTATCAATGACTGGCCTTCAGAAATGTCCATACTAAATCCAATGGCATTTTTATTAAGAAATATACATAATTTTGCATTGAAATTGGTCACTAGGTATAATGTGAAAGTGTAATCTATCCAAAATTTCATTACGAAGAGAAAGGTGTTAAAATACCAACTTCCTATGATTGCACTAATTAAAGCAAATGATCAATGCCAGCATGAGACTTGGCATTCAACAGAGGCTAAATAAATGACAAAACTCTTGGCAAATTGCTCGTCTTTTTCCGTTTGACCTTGCTAACAAGCCACAGAGAACCCCTTGTTCTTTCTTTCCCAGCACTGGGATTACAAGCACAACTGCCATTCTGGAGACTATGAACTCAAGGCCCCATGTTTTGGCAGCAAACACTTTATCATATGAACTATCTCTGTAGCTCACAAATTATTTTTTTTGGCATTCTCTCTCATTACATCAAACATCTCCAGAGTTTTCATATTAAAGCCAGGGCAAGGATATGGCAAGGGAAAGAACTGCAGCTTTTTCTTTCTGGTCCCTATTATGCTGTCATCTCTTTCACTTGTTCCCACGGATATAAACGTGATGGCTGTGACTCTACCAGTTTAGTCTGACAGCAAGAACAAAGACACTATCATCTGAATTTGAAGGCTATGAATGTGTGCTCCTCAACCTGTGGGTCATGACCCTGTCACAGAGGTTGCATATCAGAGATACTGCATATCAGATGGTGCGGGAGAATTGTCTGTATTCTGTCAATTATGTTTTAAATAAACGCTGATTGGCCAGGCAGGAAGTATAGGCAGGAAAACCAGACAGGAAGCAGAGGTGGGCAAGGAGAACAGGAGAATTTGGGAAGCAGGAAGCTTTCCTGGCATTCCTGCACAGATCACCAAGGAAGCAGGATGTGTCCCTGTCCCAGCTGAGAAAAAGGTACTGGCCATGTGCCTGGCATGGATGGAAACAAAGGGTTAATGTATATAGGAGCTGGTAGGAAGAATGAGCTAATGGGCCCATCCTTTTATAACCTAATGTAGACTCTCTGTGTGATTTTCTTTGGGACTTGCTGCCACTGTGGGGTACTGGGCAGGACAGAAACCCCAATGAGCAGGCCCCTCATGTTACATCAGGTATTTACATTATAATTTATAACAGAAGCTAAATTACATTACAAAGTAGCAATGCAATAATATTATGATGGAAGACCACCACATGAGGATCTGTATTAAATGACGGCAGCATTAGGAAGGTTGAGAACCAGTACGATGTACAAAATTCGAACAGATTCAGCTTATTGAGTACCTTAAAGAGTCCCTCAATTTTGCCGCTTCTCTCATCTAGATCTATGTATTTTCTTGATGCAAAACTCTGTCCTGTTATTGCCTTCCTTATTCAGCGGAAGGACACCATCTGTCAATTAGCCATTTGGAGTTAAGACACAGCTCTTACTTGTGACTCTATAATCATAACTTTCTGCCATGGCCTTGATTTGATGCACAGACTCTGGTGCAATTTTCCTTCATCAAAGTATGAGAGGCAGAGTGACTATGGCCACTTAACACATTGATATCTCTACCCCTAATTAACTGACCTTCTAGTTCAGAGACTTCTATAGACCAGTATAATTCTAAGGTGGCCTCAAAGACATTCTCTCCGAATAAGCCAGATGTGTGCTTCCTTGAGGCTACTGTTGGACCTTCAACCCTATCAACACATGGTAACCACAGTACCCTCAATAAAACCTTTTGCTTTATGTACAAAACTCTACCTAAGAGAATTTAGTTCATATAAATAATATATAAAATTATATGTTATTTGGGCCCTTATGACTTTCTACTTTCTCTATAAGTAGTCAAATACATTCTAAACTCAAAGTCATCAGATGATTAATATGGAAATATATATTTAAAAATCTAAAAGACAAATTTGTAAAGTCCACCTAAGCTTTCCACCCTTGACTTTTAAAGACTATATACCTAATATTCATGTATGTGGTAGAAATTAAATTAAATACTTTAGTGGAATGCATGAGGGTTAGGCTCTGTGATGTTGATGATGACATGATGAGGACCAGACCCTATATTCCTCATAATTTGACTGTTGCAGGTCTTCACAGTCTTGGAGAGAACACTTGCAAGTCCCATTAAGTTAAAAGTAAGTAACATAACTTGAGATTAACCTCTAGTATGATTAAATCCTAATCAATTTGAATTGATTATTTTGAAAAAAAATTCTAAAAAATCAACTTCACAATATTTTTCATTTAGGTCTATTGCAAGATTCTTATGACTTGTCTTCCAATATCTCAGTGTTCTGTTCTTTATGTACTTCCAAAAACAAATTACAGAGCTTTTTTCTACCCAAATTACTAAGAATAAGATGCACTATTCAGCTAATTTAACATTTGAGCATTTGAAGTGCTGGCTTACTTTATTGCTGACTGGAAACTGCCCACCACCCCCATCTGGATTTTTCTTACATCATTTCATAATGCAGTAATACAAAGTAGCAATGCAATAATATTATGATATTAATATTAAAAGATAAATTCAGGCAAAACATGGAAATTAGCCTACCTTGGCATCTGTTGAGAGACCATAGATAGTGAAGAAAGGACATATGAAATATAATTTGGAGGAATTATGTGCAAATTATTATATGCTATAGTGTAAAAGGTTGGTCACTGAACTCAATTATATCATTGAGAAACTGTTCTTATATGAAGGAGCAGTACTTTTGCTTTGTTCTGTTTGTTTTGAAACAGAATTTCCCTCCATGCCTCAGACCGGCCTCCAATTTGCAATCCTTTTGCTATTGCGTCTAAGTTTGGGGACTGGAAATGGTGGGTAGCAGGCTAGCCATAAGGTGGTTTTTAAATTTATTGAATCTGTTGTCTCATCTAAGAATCATTTATAAAACCTTGGGGAACATGGAATACTTTTGTCATTTTTTTTTCTTTTCAATAAATTTTCAGTATACTGTAACTTAGAACTGATGTAACCATGTGAAAACTCCAGATGGGTGAATGCTGAAATAACATGAAGCACGTTGGGCATTTGTCATCTAGTGATTAAAGTTAGAATTCACAGAGGGGAAAATTGGGTGCCAGTTGGGGAATAGGTCAATTAAAATAAGGCATTTAATGAAACATGACAGTAACTTTACATATATAATTCAGTCGGAGTTTTTAACCTGTGAGACAGATGTTTGGCCACTTCTTCAAGATAAATTAAGCTTACACAATGCTTTATGCAATATTAAAAGTCATTAAGTGTATGTTCAATCAAATTTTTCTGTGCAGTCAATGAGACAAGAGTCATTTCATCAGGAGTATGATACCATCACAGCAGTATTTTAATGGAGAACAAACTCAACTGTTTTTCTTCCCTCTGATTTTATATTAAGTTAATAACAAGAAAAATAGATACATATCTTTATTTTTGTTATCCTGAATATTTTTTTTATCATTTTGAACTCTAAAAATATGATGGAACTTTGGGGTTACGTTGTTCAATTTCTTATATAGTTCAATGCCACAAATAAGCTATGAGGTCTAGGTTGGCTATATCTAAGTCCATGTGGTTCACAGTTGTCCATAGCCATTTCATGGTATGAATTAAATATTCTCTATGTCTACTCCAATACATGTTGAGGTTTTGTTTCTTTGTAGAAGCTTGGACTGAGGGTGTTTATGGAGAAGTATTTGAATCATAGGGACAGTTATATTCATGCAGAATCATTATAGTATTCTTTCTCTGCAGGAATGGATTGTTGGCGCAAGGTTGGGTTAGACAGCAAGAACAATGTGTTTGTCATCCTCTTTCCTCCCCTTATGCTTATGATTGTTTTACCTGGACACATTTCCTTTTCCATCATAAAGCCTTCACCATATAACAGTTAGATGTTGCTATTTGACTTTTGACATCTAGTCTACAGAGCTCATATTCTGAGCTGAATAAAACTCACTTGTTTTTGAATCACTCACTTTAGACATTCTGTTAAAATAGTGGGAGGAGGGTACTCAAACATACATACTCTTAGTGATTATATAGTTCCCTAAATAATGATGGTCTTTTTGTATTATTTGCCTTCTTAGAAAGTAAAATAAAGATTGAATGTTCCTTCTTATGCCAAAACAAATTAGACTGCTCTCATTAGCTGGGCTTCACTATAATTAATCATACATAACTGCATGGATGGTATTAGAGAACTCAATGAACTTTATTGGCTAATAAACATTCTAATGTTCATCATATTGCTACTTGTGAAAAAAAATGTCAGATTATCTACTTAAAATACATCAATGTGAGATATGAAAACATGGAAGAATGGGTCAGTTTGGAGTGTTTGTCTAGCTTTTCTAAGGCTGGAAGTATAGAAAATAGTAGAAAGAAAGAAAGGAAGGAAGAAAGAAAGAAAGAAAGAGAAACAAAGAGAGAATGATAGAAAAAAACAAAGAAAGAATGTGACTGCCAGTGGGGACTGACTGAGAAACCAATGATAATGGCACCAGGACCTAGCTCTTCTGCATGTATTGGCTTTTTGGGATCTTATTCTATATGGATGTACATCTTCCTAGACCGAGATGAGGGGGGAGGGCCTTGGGCTTCCCATAGGGCAGGGTATCCTGCCCCATCTTAAGGAAGCAGGGGGAGGGTGGTGGGGTAGTGGGGGAGCGGGAGGGCTGGGAACAAGGGGAGTAAATGTAAATTTTTCTTTTAACAATAAAAAAAAAGAACAGAAGAGAGAAAGAGATATAAGATGTAGACAGGAAGGAAGAGATAGGGTAGGAAAACTAAATGAATGGGCCTAACTTTAATTTACATTCTTATTAACAATGTAGTGCTATGAAAAGTGTAATTTCTTCAATTCACTACATTCTAATGTAATCTAAATCCATTAATATAGGAAAAGCTTATTATATAATTTAGTTACTGAAACCCCAATTTTCTTTGTTTGTTTTCTTGAGTCTCATTATGTAGTCCTTGATGGCCTATAGCTCACTATGTTACAACAATCCTCTCACTTCAGTCTTATGCATGTGTATTCAGAAAAAGCATTGTCACTGTACTTATGTGTTTGCATGTCTGTAGTGTATTTGCACTTTATGTTCAAGTCTGTGGCACTATATGCACCTCATATTGAGTGATTTTCTAAATCCTGAAAAATTTAAGTATCAAAATTATCTAATTAAAATGGATGGGGTAAGCTACACGCACACACACACACACACACACACACACACACACACACACACACACACACACACACACACACACACACCACTAGAAGAAAAACTACAGGCAATAGATGCGTCCGAGAGAAAGAGAATCAGTTGTCTCCAAGTATAAACACCCAGATAAGTGAATCAATCTGAAGATGTCAGTCATCAATACATGCACACGTAATCAAAACTAAATGGACTGCTGTGATAGGGGAAAAGAGAGGGATGGAGGGGGAAGGATGGAGGAAGAGAAAGAGAGAGAGACAGAGACTGACAGAGAGATTAGAACAACAGTGGTCAGGCTTTTCAGACTAGGTAAATGAATTTTAAGACATAAAATAAGAGTTTGAATTTAATAAATACACAGATCAGAGAAAATCTTTTATCTACTCTGAGAAATGAAAGGGAAAGCCTATAAAATTCCTGGTAATTCTCATTTGAATATATTCTGAAACTGTGCTTTTTAATTTTTCTTACTAATTTTGGCTCTTCTTTTGAAGACTGGATCCCTGAGTGTTCTAAAGTGTTCTATCATGTGTTTTGTCATGTTCCTTTGTGAAATAAGAGACACGCCTAACTGTCAAAATATTCAGCACTATAGATTGTTGGTATTCCTTTTATTCAAAGACTTAAAAGTTAAGAAAAATTCAGTTAAAAACTCTCAGATATTAAAGCATGTGCCAAGATTACATTTATTGTCCAGGTTTATTATAATGTGATGAAGAGAACCTTTGTTTTCAGAATGTGTTTATAGCATATATTTTGGTCTATGTGTAACAGCCTATGGATAAACGAGTTCAAATATATTCTATCAAACTTTCTAATCATTCAAACTTGCCCAAAATGGAATTAACTCAAAAAGGGTTTTCATTTTCTTTCTTCTTGTTTTAATAAATGTACTTTGAGTTTCTACTTCAGAATTTTTTTCATCTATATCCTTTGAAGAAAGTGATTATCATTGTCATGCCATGTTAAAATTGAAAACACAGTAAGTGTTTCAAAAAAATAGTAAAAGGATTATTCCTTTCAAGTAGAAAAATGAGAAATGTGGGCATGATAAGAAAGTGGTGATAAAAAGAAAAGTTAGACAGAAATGAGAGGAAAGCAAAAAAAAAAAGCATGTGCTTAGTCTTTATGTATATTTAGACTATAGGTGTTTTATCAAAAAGTATGATGTTTTATACTTTTTAGTTTTTCCACAGTGAATTGAATCAGAATTGTCAATAAATATATGTACTGTATTTTCTGATGTTTTACCATAGTGTATTGAGTTTAATTATCAATAAAGATTTCTTTAGAGCAAACTAATAACAACAACATAAATAGAGAAACTGCACCTTACTGTCGAGAATGGTAGGCATGAGATAATTTCCTAGCTGATTAAATCAGACAGGTAATATATGCTACGAGAAATTTAAACACATATTGAATCCAGAAGTTACATTAGCCAGCAGATTGACAGCCAATAATCTGATTTCCTAAAGGGATTAAAAAGTAAAGAGACAGACAGAGTCATCTCACTCTTGCTATGATTGTGTAGCTTTAAGAATCTACAGCAGAGGAGAGCAATAAGACAGTATTTATTGATGTGGATTTTATTATCTTGCATTTGCAAAACTAAAAAGTAATTTTCATCAACAAGTCAAAGTCTAAAATACATGGTCCCCAAGAATAAATAGAAGATTCAGCGTGCAACTTTCAGCTCTACTAACTTCACGATGAATGATATATAGTTTTAGGAAATATGTTCATGAAATAATAGATTTATGTTCAATGAATTAACTTAGGAGGAAAGCATATCTGTTTTATTAGTGTCAATCTCCGTGTTCTGCCATGTGCTTCTGCTTACAAAAGCCCAAGTCCATCCATTACTGGTACCACGGGGTGCTCTCCTGCTGGTTCCAGACTTCTCTCCCATATAGTATCTGTGAAGTTCTGCCAATGACTTGGCTAGCTACACACAATCCCTGCTCTTTTTGCCTGTCATTTCCAGATTAGCCCAGACCATCACATCTTGAGTCAGAGGAAAGTGTGGCTTTTTGAGAAACTGACAAGGATGTCAAATGTCACAGTCCAGAAAGTAAAAACATATCTACAACAGGACAAATATTGACAAGTGGGAAGACCAGTTAATACAGGGAGACTGCCAGGCTGACTCCTGCTGTAACCCGCGATCATCTTTGCTCAGGGGAGTTTCTCAGTGCTTTATGAAGGAATTACAACCTTTTACGTTGAGACTGGGACTGAGGTTTTCTTTTCCTTACCTGATTTTTCATTTATTTTCATTTCTTTCTAGATAATAGTTTTAACACTTATATTACAGTCCACTTTCTGCGGAGCTTGAGCCAAGCTATAGCTTATTGATATTTATCTACCAATCTATAAATTATCTATCAATCAATTTAGATCTCTCCATAAATCTATAGATACAGATATTTATATAGAGAGATAAAGATAGAAATAGGGATCTGTCTATTTACATCTGTATCTATCTACCATATATATGTGTTTTTATTATTCATGCGACATATATCTATCTGTAGAGAGAGACGTAAATAGATTTACATATATTGTTGATAGATAGATATATGTAGCAAGAATAATCTCTCTATCAACAATATATGTAATCTATTTACGTCTCTCTCTACAGATATATGTCGCATGAATAACTATATAATAAACAGATACAAATATTAGGGTTAAACCTAAAGATTAGCAAAGCAAAGCAGCCATGCTACTAGAGAGCTCTTACCTCTATGAAATCTTCAGACGGGAAAGACAACAAGTTCCTTTGTCATCCTACCTTATAGTCCTCTCCAGTGCTGGTAATAAAGGTATGCACCACCAATAGTCTATCTCTATGGACATCTAGTGTGACTGCTGGGATTAAAGTATGCCACCACTACCTAGCCTTTATATCTTACTTGAGTGGCTGTTTTGCATTCTGGTCTTCAGGCAAGCTTTATTTATTTAAATACAAATGAAATATCCCTAAAGATATTGATAGATCTAGATTTATAAATGTATAGATATAGGTAGCTAGATAATACATTGAATAAAATTTAATGGTTTAAGGGTCAAACTGTTCTTGTTTAATACTTCATGGATAAGAAGTACAGGCAAGTATAAACTTGAGTAGAAATAAAATTTTTTATATGTCCTGGACTGTGGTTATTGTGGAATTGCAACTTAAATAAACTTGTGAACTTGCATTAAGACAATAGATGGGGTTTATTTGGTGGAAGTAAATAACAATTACCTTGAATATAGAATTTTCAAATAAAAAATGACATTCATATAATGCTTTTTTGCAGCAGACAGCTTATAAGATCATCTGCTGAGAAAATCAATAACTAGGTTCCAAATAAGCCTCATTACTCAAAAAACATATGGGTTTTTTATTAATACAAAAAAGTAATTTAGTTCCAAGAGTTAGAGTTAACAAAACTCTTCTTCAAATTAAGACTCTAGTTTTCTCTGGTGTGTAAGCTTTAACCATATGCTGGACTTAACTTTACTATACAGTGGCTTAATTCCAACTAATATGCAAGAGTAGCTTTTATTCCTGACTTTATACAAGAATATATGATAACAGTGTTATAGTACAATAAAAGCAACTACTAGAGTTGAAAGAACAAATTTATAATGATATCAGAATGTGCCTGCAGTTTGGTAAACCCATAATATTTTATTTCATGTAAAGCATGAATATCTTATACTTGGCATAATTACTGTTTAAATTATAAGACTGTATATGATTGTATGATCATAAAAAAAGTCTAGATGATGTTGGGATGGGTATAAAACCCATGAATGTCTAAGACATGACTTTTTACCATTACTTTAGAACTCCATAGAGAGCATAGGAACTGAAGTCTGAGTTAAACACTTATGAGCAATTATTTAATCAGTTATTACTGTGTAATGTCATGTCCTCATATGCCAGTGTTTAAAAAAGCCTCCATCTATTTTGGGGGGTGGGCATCCAGCTCCTTAGGGAAAGGAAAGTCTGTGTTCAGCATAATTTTAGTTACTTTTTATTCTCTCGTACATTATATCCAATGATAGTCTCCTCTCCATCTACTCCTCCAAGTCCCTCCCCCCAGGACCCTTACTCCCTAGATTGACTCTCCCTCTGTTTCCCTTAAATAATGTAAGGCTTTCCAAGGATATCAATTGAACATGGCATAACAAGCTGAAATGAGACTAGGTATAAACCTTCATATCAAGACTGGATGAGATAACCCAGTAGGAGGGAAAGGGTGTCAAGTTCAGGGAAAAGAGTCAGAGACACTTTGCACTTCCACTGTGAAGAGTCTCAGAAGAAGAACCAGTTACACAACCATAATGTATATTTAGGGATCCTAACTCAGACCCATACAGGGTCCATGTTTCTCTTTTCAGGTTCTGTGAGCCCCTCCTTATGAATCCCACTTAGTAGACACTGCCAGATGTGTTCTCATAGTGTCCTTGACCCCTCTGGTTCCTGAAATTTTTCCTTACCTTTTTGTGGGGTTCTCTTGGCTGTGCCTAGTGTTTTCCTGTGGTGCTCAGCTGTGTTCATCTTAATTTGGCTCTTCATTGACATTCTTGATGACGTTCTTTTAAATAATGTGTATCTATTAACATGTTTCCTAAATTTTAAAGAAGAAGGCAAGAAAGAAGCTAATAAAACTTGATTTGTAGCTTATATCATTAGAAGTATGGATACTATGGGCATTAGGTATTCAGGTCAGGGTTTTTTTGGGATTGAGTCCTTAAGGTCTTATTTCTCATGTGAAAGTGGTCTTTGCCATGGTCATGACCTCTGCAGACCTAGAGATTGAAGTTCAGACCTTGGATGGTGAGATGTAATAATTAAATTCCCAGTATTTTAGTTTAGAACTCTAAGAATTATTTTGCAGAGTAAACCTGATTGTGCAATTTACAGATGAATCCTATCTGCCTCTCATGGAATGTGGCTAGTAAAAGCAGTTCACCACAAACAACCTGTCCAATGTAGCAGAAATGAGCTATTTCTGGGACAGTAAAGGAAAATATAAAGTTATATAAATGACAGTTAAAATGTTAAATAATTAATAAAATAAAATTTAAGAAAGACTTCTCAAAGAAGATGAAATAAAAGGGGAAATGTTAAATGCCTAAATAAATGAACTGATACATTAATTATTTTTAAATTTCTATATATTAATTTCTATTTTCCACAAACTGATCATAGCATTCATCATAATCACACTCAAATCTCCTAATAAATTTTTTGTGGAAATTTGCAAACTGTTTGAAAACATATTTGGAAATGCAAAGATATGTGAAAAGTGAAGATATTGTAAAGGCAAAATGAATATGAAAACTTAATATCATCAAAAACAAAATTGCTGTGGGATAACACCTCTGTATGCTGTGAATATATTTTATCACCAGTAGTTAATAAAGAAGCTGATTTGACCTACCGCAAAGCAGAATAGAGTCAGGAAGGATATCCAAGTAGAATTACAGGTCAAAGAAAGGTGGAGTCAGTGGAGATGCCAGAGAGCCTCCAGGGCAACACGATGTACTAGAGAACAGGTAATGCCACAAAGACCACATGGGAAAACACAGATTAATAGACACTGGTTAATTTAAGTTGTAAGAGCTAGTTAGTAGTAAGTCTGAGCAATAGGCCAAATGGTTTATAATTAATACTAACCCATGTAGTGATTACTTTAAAAGTGAATGTGGAATCAGGTGGAACAGGAAATCCTATATTTACATTTGGTGCTCCATCGTGGTACATCAATCCATATAAAGCCTGGGAAAACTTAAAATGAGCTTCTAGACTCACAAAACTGGAGCCAAGAACATTTTCATAGTTCATATCTCTCATTGCGGGTAGTAGTATAGAACTGTTTCCTTTGGCTGTTCAGGCTAGGGCTGTAGCATGGCAGACTCCCTTGGTCTCTTGCAGGCTGCTGTACAGAGACCCCTTCCAAGTGCAGCCTTTGGTCTCAAGAGCAAAGTTGAGGACTTAATCAGCCCAGAGATTTTTACCTAGCCACACCTGCTTAGTAGTTTAAAAACTCTGCTGGTCAGAAAGGAAATAAAGATACACAATAAGGACAGATTCAGACGAAAAGAACTCTCAACTGGTCACTGTGTTTTTAAAGTGTGAATAGGTTTGAGAGAGAGAGAAACAAAAGAGTTACATAGTCATAGATTAAAAATTATACTTTTAAGATAATAAAAAACCTTAAAAGGGATAATATGATAATTAAAAAAATAAGTCACGAAAAATGAGAAACAAAGAGTCAGGATTACATATTTTTGTGGTTTTTTTGAAGATTAATATTTAATGAACTAACTACTGAGAGACAGTTGATTATGGGGGTTTCTAAGTTAAACTAACATACATATTTCAAAGGTATCTTGATTTCAAAATTTGGGCCTAAGGATATTGTACTTTGGAAAAGAGGTTCTGCTTTTGTTTCCACAGAAGATGAGAAGTTGTGTATTCCATCCAGGTTAATATGGTTTGATCAAAGAAGACAGCCTGAAAATTCTGGCTACAAATGTAAAGATTATAAACCTAAAGTAACCCTCAAGACAAGTAAAGTATATTTTACCTACTCAAACACATGATAGTCATCTGTGACTGACTTAAATACAACACACAGCCTATACTGGAATTAATGCAGATATGTATGCTATGTTTAAAGTTTTGTGTATTGTCAGAACAAGGGACCAGACACCAATAAAATCAGCCCAGATGAAACAACATCCCAAACAGCTTCAGGGCTGCTGTTATGATCCAGCCTTCAAAACTATTAAGACATAAGAATTATCTTTAATTTTCTCAGGGTCCCTCAAAGATCACTGTGCCCAATAATCAGCAGTAATTAGTCTAGAGATCTGTTCACAAAATCAAAAAAATATTGTTTATGAATGTTTGTTTTCCTTTAAGGGTTTTTTTTCAGAAATTATTACTGCTCATTGACAGTCAGTCAGTAAAATCAATGTATGACTTGGCAGGACAGAAAATCTTAATTATAGATAGCAAACTCACATTGGTCACCAGAATGGTAGCTTTTCTGTAACACCTGGTTCTGCAATTTCTTTTGAAAATAATCACTCAGGTGGTTTAATATCAATTATAAACATTTAGTCTGTTGTTCCTGCTTATTACTAACTAGCTCTTACAATTTAAACCAACTCATTTGTATTTATGTATATTTTGCCATGTGATGTCATAGTATTACCTATTCAATGGTACATCTTGTTGTTACAGAGACTCTCTGACATCTCCCCTGACTCTAGCTTTCTTCTCTTAGTATCTCTGTTTAGATTTCCAACCTGTCTCACTCATGCCTTGCAGTAAGCCCAAGTTACTTCTTTAAAACATATTCACAGCATACAGAGGGATTATCCTTCAGAATAAAATTTAATAATCCATAGTATTTATGTATGCATAGACTTCAAATAGACAAAAAGAACCATGAAATATAATAAACAATTCACATACATGCTCAAACGTAATTGTATGGAGTCTCAAGTTCAAGTGCTTTAGCAAGGTCAGATGCATTTGTTACTTATGTCCTGCTCATGTTAAGCACTTGTAAAAATCCAAAGACATCTGTTCTTTCAGATCACATGTTGGTGCTTGATTAAGCTCCATATGTAGAAAATCCCACGACCTCTTGAATATTCATAACCAAATGAATTAATTTCTGTATACCTTATATTGTTTTCATAAATTTGCAGAGGGCTGATAGTGGATAAAAATATCAAAGGCAAAATAAAGTATATATATGTATATATATACATATATATGTATATAATCTGGCCTTCCAATCTCTTTATATAAAGTCAGTGCTCTATATATTCAATGCTCTTTGATACCATGATTTCATCACTCCTTGCTATATGGCCAGAAAAATATATAAATATGTACACTAAAGCATTCAGTGTAGTATCCCCACCATAGATTCAGATTGGAAAATATAATAAAACCATATCCCACATCTGGGTTACAATATCAGCTGTAACCTGCGCAGTTTATTTGTCCGTGCTTTGAAGAAGGTGTGAGGATTAAGAAATGGCAGGCATAAAAGACATAAATACAAATGAAAAAACAGAGAGACAGGATAGAGTCAGGTATGCAACCCAGTGAATATTGAATTTGCCTGTGTGTATTTCTTATTGACTTTATTTAACCCAATCAGAAGGGGAGGGAGCGGATTTCTTTCCCATGACACAAGGAACAAACAAAGTAATAAGCTCCTCAATACCCAAAGCATCTAGTAACCACACCTTGGTCAAAACTTCCTGTTAGTAGTCACATCCTGCATCAAACCTCTTGTTTATAACCTTGAAGGATCAAGAATAGGCTTGAACTGCCTTAACCTTAGTCAAGGTGGAATGATTCCAATATCTGTGGGATCCCATGAGAATTTCCTGAAAGATAAAAATAGGACAATCATAAACTGGAATATTACACATTACAGAGAGGAAAATGTTACAGACACATATAAATCTTGGATTAGTCTCACAAAAATAATTTGCAATGCAAATGCAAAACACAAAATCCCCATTTGTACCCTGACTTGGAGGCAATTCAGATGAGAGTAGCTGGAAGTTATCTTTTAATTTACTCTGATCGCACAATTAAAGTCTAGTAGGAGATATGTCCATTGGGTCACTAGGAGAATACTCATATCTCTGCTAATCATATTCCTTTTGGTGAAAAAGTAGCTCTCCTAAAAGCATCATAAAAGCCTTTCAATCGAGCAGAAAATCTTAAGGGAGATAATTAGTTTTACAAGGATATGTTGCTTATTTGATAATTTGAAATTTCAAACTAAAATTTTGAAACACGTTTAATGATATTTTTAAAAATAGACAAGCTTTACTTCATACATAAAAAATACCTTAGGCACAACAGTATAAGAATTTCATAATGACAGAAAGGTCACTGGAGATGTGACTGAAAAGTGATCCCAGCTACAGAATATTAGCGTAAGTAAGCATTCCCTGGCTATTGCTGATGAGACATGCTAACATTTTATATATTGATTTCAAATGTATGAGGTAAATTAAAGAAGAATCTGTAGCTGGAAAGTATCAAGCCATCACTTAAAAAATAGATAACAATTTATAAAAGAGGGTAAAATTTGTGTTCATCTAAACTTAACTGTATTTTCTACATTGACTAGAATAAGAAAAATATAAGGTATAAAAATGAATATTAAGCCTTATTCTGTACATCAATAAAATTTTGTTAACATTTTAATCCAATGGCTTATGCATGCTGGAATTTAATATTGTAAAGAGTTCTGAAATAATTGAAGAGAATCAAAATTGGCAATAGTATATTCACCTTACCATACTTGTCCATACCATAGCCATTTCCAAAATCATTATAATTTTCAACTGTGTTCTAAATGCTTATTCTTATATCCACAGGTAATCATAACCTTCAGCCCTCAAAAAAGATTTTTTCCAATAGGCAGAGACCCATACAGATAGCAACAGATAGTCAAATTGCAGAGAACAATTGACTAGAGTTCCCAGCTCCAAGTGATACATCTTCAAAACAACCTATATTCCTAGGAACCACCTGTGAGAAAGAATATGTAGCATTTGATTTTGTGGGACTAGATCACCACCTCACTCAATATAGTATTTTCTAACTCCATGCACTTCATTTACATTAAAGTTGCATGGTTTCATCTTTCTTTATATCTAAATATGATTGTATATATGTATATATATATATATATATATATATTCATTATCCATTCATCCCTTGAAAAAATAATGTGATTGTGTTTTAATTAAGGTACATAAAATAATAAAGTATAAAAATGATAATGCCCTGTAGGAAATAATGAATAAAATATAATTGTTTGAAATTGCTTACCATGTCTTAAGGCAAGAATATAAATATAAGTCTCAAGTATCATTCTGGGTGTAAAAACTGAGCTATAATTTATGGTGGAAGAAAAAAAGATTAAAACATGTCTTCCCAGATAATGAGACAAGAAAGCAGAGTCCAAGGCACCAGTAGTACTACTTGAGCTGCAAGCCCTCTAGCCTACAGCACCAGCGTTCTTGCTTCATTCATACATATATTCAGAAAGGGTACGCTTTTTATAAGACATAATCCCATTTCATGGTTTCTATGGTGGGATGCAGCTGAAGAAGACTTTTGTTTGCTTACTAAAATGACCAAAATACTTTTCATTTTGGTGTCTAGAATCACTTTTTGAAAAATGGGCCTTGTTTTTATAAAACTGAATGGGTAATTAAATTAGTTTGCATTAGTTTATTTTTACAAGCAAATTGATACTGTGTTTCTATCATTTATTTTTGCATTGTTCCATTGATTAGACTCTTCTCCAGGATGAGTTGGCCCTTGAGTGCTTTTCCCTCACAACAAACAAGAGAGGTCAGAGATGATCCCCAAGAACATCTGTATATTTTACCTTCCTTTTACAATAAGACAAAGTACAAGATGGATCAAAAACAGTTTTGAAGCTTTATTTGGAAAACAACATTGAGAGTCTATTGTATATCAGACACTTCAGGTAGAAGTTCAAATATTTAAATTTGCTTATGCAAGGGTTTTAACTGTTCACTCGACTTTATGTGAGAGATGTGGGGTTTGTATGTGCAAAGCAGTCATCACTTTGTAGTTCAATGACAGAAGAATTGTGCTTCTATCAATGTCAAAGTTAAACTTCTAAAAGGACACTGCTGAATTAAATGGCAAAGCAGAGTTCTCCGGACAGAGAAGGCAAAGAAAAATCAAAGGTCGCAATACAATATGGATTCTGCATGTGGGTGGGAGACTGACAGTTGGTGAGTGGAAAAAACTTAAGCAGTACCTCAAGTAACAGAATAGGTAAAATGTTGAATGAGTGCACAGATTTTTGAAAAGATGCCACTGACAGATAGCTCTATGTGTGAACAGACGTTCCTAGAAAAATGCTGTTACATACAACCTTCGGCAAGGCTGAGTAAGTGACTAATATGTAAACGATGTGGGAAAAGTTGCAAATTTAAAGCTAAATTTTTTTGGACCATCTTTAGCTCCAGTGAGAGAAATTTATTGTCTACCTTTACATGTGGCCTACCATCTTTTTGACCACTGAGAAAAATGTCGCAAAGTACGGACAGCTAGTTCACTGCAGAGCATTCAACAGGTTAAAAATGCTGTCGGATATTATCTGACGCTTATAGATGAAATCTCCTCACTTTTTCAACCCCCACTGCATGTCTCTTCCACACAAGCATTTGGGAAGTGTCTTGATTTATAAGTTGCTTTGTCTGCAGTATAAATCATCATGGAATTATTATTTCTGTGAAACATGGAATGGTAGGTAAACTAGATCCATTTTCCTAGGCTGTGGCCACTCATATTTTAGTTCACTTTATCTCTTACCCTTTTGAGGTCACACTGTCTGTTTCATCATCTGGCTTCGGTTTCACTGGTCCCTTAGATCTTCCATTAGAACTGTTCACTCATGAATTTGTCGGTGCCTACCAGCCACTCCACCTCGACTTTCACCCTTAACTCTCTCACATTATATTATTTTGTGCTCTCTTCTTGTTTTATATGTCTGTATTTCACGCTTTGATCTATCCCAGATGCAAATGTCAAATTACAACCGTATCAATTAAACAATAAAGTTGCAGATAGATCTTTAAAAGTTTTTAAACATATTTTTACTCAGGACAACAGATTAAACCAATCTGATCACACTTTTTTCCTGTCCAAAGAGAGTTTAAAGGAAAGAAAAACATATTTTCCATCGCTATTATATAGCTATTAGACGATAAGAATGGCTATGACTAGAAAAGAGAGTATTTCCAAGGATTTCAATAAGAAAGATAATATAAAATCTACGATAAAGATAAAATAAATCAAAATGTTGGATAGAATGCGAGTGGGTTGTGACACACCAGTGCTGACCCAGAAGAATCAGAGAAATTACAAACACCTACTCCACAGCCACAAGAACCAGCAGGAAGCCTTGGAAAATAATTATGAAATCAATGTACTCAATCTTCTTGAAGCCTTTGCCTTTGCTTATTTATAAGAATCCCCTGAACATGGTCGCTAACAGTAGGTGGGTAAGCAAAAAGCTGAATACACCAATTTTTAAATAAATTTGATTGTCCAAAGAGAAAAATAATGGATACGGAAATACAGAGATATAAAAGAACATGAACAAAACTGAGCATAACTGAGGCTTATTTTAAAAATCCTCATTCACAAGAAAAGAAATGTTGAGAACTGTGTGCGTGTCATTTTGCATCTTTCCAAAAATACTGAAGTAAAAATGTTTGTGACACCATTGTAGTCCCTAAACTCCTGATTTCATCAGTAGAGTGCCTCTGCTTCAAAACTACCTAAAGTTGGTTCAGACGAATCAAAATGGTTCGTATAAGGTTTACTCTGTATTTTATAATCTAAACAAAAACAGGAGGAAGTTGATACTCAAGGTCCACTGAGATTGGCCATTTTACTTGATTCCAAATTCCCCTAATCTTTAGAGACAACAATTTGATGCCTGTAAGTATATTATACATGATTCCAAATTATTACTGTCCTAAGCATTGGAAAAGCAAAGCAGAATATGCTACACCCAGGAGATCAAGTCTTTGACTATTGGTAGAACTGATCTGCAGCATGAGCAGACAAGACACTCAGTACAGAATATGCTACACCCAGGAGATCAAGTTTTTGACTATTGGTAGAACTGATCTGCAGCATGAGCAGACAAGACACTCTGTACAGAACTAAGCAAAACCTTAGAGATAGTGAGAAATTTCACAGTATGGAAAAGAAAATATTCGCTATTGAAAAAAAGAACGCAACTTAGAAGAAACAAATAATATATTAATGAAGCAGAAAGTGCCAACATTTTTGTCAGTAGTCTTAGATAATAATTTAAAATATTATATAGTTCTATCAAAAGAAGGTCATGTGGCAAGTCAGAATAAAAACATGAAAAATTTTAAATACTTATTAATACCAGTTTTTAATAAAATAATTGATTATATTGCAATGCAGATCTCTTGTACAAACAAAAGCAAGAATATGATGATAAGAAAATTAGGGAAATAAGTGGATTACTTTTGTAATAAGTCACAAATCTTTACCTTAAGTGGGTTTTTTAAACTATTTAATTTTTAAAAAAATCTGTTTTCATTTTCCATACCAGTCCCAGTTCCCACTCCCA
>JAQHUG010000046.1:1088483-1103124 GCA_028555095.1 Dicrostonyx torquatus | reverse complement strand
GACTCAGAAATTGTTTCTGAAGAATGTCGACTCCTTTGAAAGTAATTCAATTATCATTAAACAAATAAGACGTTTCTGCCAAGTATACTGGGTGGCTGTATTTTGTCCTTGATAAAGTTATAGAACAAAATGAAGATAAATGACATGGGCTATATTATAATATATATTAAGCCACTAAAATGTCTTATCTTGTAATTCATCATCAGCAAAACACAATGTCAACCCCTGAACCCAATTTAAAAATAGGCATTGTTTTTGCACATTCTTATTAAAGCAGAGATAGTTGAGTTAAAAATAATTCTATTTACTATAAAGTATGTTATACAGTTGTCTGATTTAAATTGCAGATTATTTGTTGAAATTAAATTTTCTGCACAAGAGAGTATAAAATAGCTATTTAATTCAATCAATGAAGAGAAAATATTATTTTAAAACATTCTCAAAAAAGCCTCATGTATAGAGGGAAAGTTCAATGACATTTCCTTCATCTCTCATTACTTATGTTAGTTTGACAACCTCACTGTAATATGGGTTCTCCGTTTTGAGTAATTTAGACATGACTGAATCTTAAGAGCTCTTCTTATAGAAAAAAGGCCAAGAAGTTAGTGGGAAGAATTTGAGTAACACACAAAGACAGTGAAGCTGGGGCAGGGGGGGGAGAAGGGGCGGGGTTTGCTAATTTATAAGTCTCTCCTAAAGGTTCTTTAGAGGTCAAGTAATAAGATAACTAATAGGCTCCAAAGTGGTCCAATACTGTACTTTCCTATCAGCTGAGCTTTGGACGAAGAGGAAATCCATCTAATAGATTGAAAGTCCAATGCCTCATTGTTGGCCAGAATCAGTGATGAAAGAATTGGCTACAAAGCAATTCTCACCTAAAGGAATTCTTCCCAAAGCATAGAAAGTAACTGAACATCTGAGCGAAATCCACAAAGCATCTGCATCCAAGTCCAGTAATATAATAAATGTAATAATATAGCAATAATTTTGAAATGTGCTAGAAACAAAATAGTCTAGAATGATTATTTTCTTGTTAATAAAGAGAAAAATTTATTTTTCAACAATATTGGTCCTCTGCATAATAATATAATGTTGCTACATTTTAACAGAAGAGGCAGGACTCCCTTAAGATTTGCACTACCAGAAGAGGAAAACTTGAAGTGAAAATCTAAGTCATATGAGTGAAAATCAGCTTGGGTTAGTGTGGAAAATGAGAAAGTTAAATGGATGCAAAATGCTAAAAAGGGGAGGGGAGAATTCTCAAGATAAGTAATAAATAGAGACTTGATATAAAAACTGTTAATAACACTAGAATAAGTAAAAGTTAAGATTCCTGTAAGAAAGACAGAGAAAACTTAATAATTGCGAATGACAAAAAGATGACATAGCGTCAATGGAGTCAGGGGACAGGGATGTGAATTATAAGCATATTCATGAAGATTAAAAAATGGTGGCTCTAAGTATAATGAAGAAAGGCACTGAACAGAGCTTATGGGGGAAAAATCAAAGACATCGTTGAGTATAACATATCACAAATTATCATTTCTCTCCCTTTAGTAATATTTTCAAAGTGTTTTAGTGTGGTACTGAATTTTATCATATTTTCAAAGTTTTAGATGATGTATTAGAAAATTCTTATAGAGCTGATATTTTAATACCTCTCCATATATTTTTCTGTATTAAGAAGGAATGGGTCCTGTGGTAGTAATCTTACCCTCTTCCCCACTGCAGTCTGTGACCTTAAATCGTTCTGTACCTGTCACCCTCCAAAACAACATAGGAGACTGAGACACAGACCTGGTTTTTAGTGTTTTATGCCACCTTTCTTGTTTCAGTTATGATGAACAGAGCACCTGAAAGGTGTGGCCCCTTCTTCATAAGGCAGCATGGCCTGAGAGGGGATGTCCTCTGAGCTAAAATGAAAAGAATCATAGATATTAATTCTTACAGCATAATTAAACCCAATGAATATGAATGCTCAGTGTAGAACACATGAAAACCAAATAGGAACCCTTCACAATGAAGGTACAATTCCTTCTCACAATAATGAGCTACACGTCATTTTAGCATATTTTTATCTTTATTTCCTTGCATATATGCAATTAGCTTTGAAATAAAACTCCATAAGCTTCCTTTTTGTCCATGACATTAAAATCTTGCAGGTAGGTATCAAACATTTTGTTTGAACAGAGACTTCTGTTGACTGCTTTTGATTATTTGGGCAAAGTCTCAGCTCTATTGCCCTGCAATATGTTTGGTGTGGACAGCCTTTCCTGTTTCAGAAAACATGCTGTCCCTGCTGGTTACATTACTGCTGACTTGGGGAGCTAATAACTGCCTACATTCTGATGACAGTTTCCTTGCAGCCTTGTTTCTGATGACTTACTGTTGACTTATTGCAAAGTCACATTGGATTGGTAACTTAACACCTTAGGAGCTGACTCCCAACCTGAACCCTCAGCCCTGTTAGGGCAGCACGGTGGAGCAATTGGTTTTCTTAATCACCCCTCAGAGTTTGTGTCTGATTCTGCTCCACGTCATTTCAGACATGTGCTGAGGTCTCTTGCTGTTTCTCCCTGATGTCTTTGAAAGGATACATGGAGTGGTATCTGATTGTGCATTTCTCTTTGAGGTTAGCCCTCACTCAGAGGGCATCCATTCTGTCTGGTGCCTTGTAAACTTGTTTGTTTGTTCTTCTTCCTGCTGGCTCACTTGTTTTCATTTCCCTGTGCACAATTTCCTGTGTCTTCTTCCAGGCTAATCAGTGCTGGGAGATGGATACATGGAGAAAGGAAGCAGTATCTTAATAAGTCAAAATAATCAATAGTTAATGTATCACACTTGAAATTTATGCAATTAAATTAAATAAAGCTGTTGTAAATGTTTTTTGTAGCTTTCTTTGTTTCCCTTTAACTTTCTCTACATCAAGTCCCAGGGGGAAATTCTTCATAAAATCTATGATCAATGCTTTACACCAAGGAGAGGAATCCAGGTTTCCAAATCATTTCTTGGTGGGTTATAGAGTAGACAGAACTGACAGTTCTTCCTCTAAGTAAAAATACTGGCTACTCTTAATGCCATATTCATGAGGTCTATGCCTATGAAGTCACCTACCTGCATCAAAAACGTGAGCTTTGCAATGATTGCTTTTATAATGGGCATTACAGACTCTCTTTCCTTATTACTATTAAATAAAGCATATAGTATAAGTACTGTTTACCTAAAGTTGTACATGGGTTATGTTAAAACTCTGTGTCACTTCATTTAAGGAACTTAAACAAACCATATCCCTCAGGAACCGAAGTAGGACTGTCATTTTCAGTCCTTGACTGCGAGGCAGACAAATATAGGTTTAGCCTAAGAACAAATTTATTTTGGTGTTATGGATTTACCAGATTGGTTTGAAAAAAAACCCATAGGTTTATATGAAGTGGAAATATTAGGAGGTGTGACCTTGTTAAAGTAGGTGTAGCATTGGAGGAAGTTTGTCACTGGGAATAGGTGGGCTTTGAGGTCTCAGATGCTCATGCCAGGCCCAGTATGGCATTCTTTTTCTGATGCTTTCTGATCCAGATATAGAACTTTCAACACCTTTTACAGCGCCATGTCTGCCTGCTTACAAACATGTTTCCTGCCTTGACAATAATGGACAAAACCTCTGGAACCATAAGCCTGCTCCAATTAATTTCTTTCTTTTATAAGAGTTGCCATGGTTTTGATATCTCTTCATAGCAATAAAAACCACAACTAAGACACCCCACGCGTAATTATTCATCTGGTAGCTTAGTTCCTTCTCACACACATACCCATAAACTCCACTACAGACAATGTCATACCAAGAAATTTCAGAATCTGTTTCTCCTCTCATCTTCATTGGAATTTCTGTTCTCCCATCTCTAAATAATAGTGTATGTTTCTCTGCCCCTTGTAACAATCAAATTCATAAAACTTTTATTCAATGTATGCCCAATTTTTCAGAATTTAAAGAACAGAATGGCTGATCTGGCTGAACTGTTTTCAGGTGAATTTTCGTCAAGTAAAATCTTATGTCCTCTACTAAAGTTTGAAGGAGATATTATTTAGCACCTTATACCTATATATAACTGGGTGTGCATATGATTAAATTGGATGAAATGTAGATAGGAACACAAACAATAGGAAAAAATGATTTCATGACCTAATCTATCAATCAAGTCAGAGCATCACCTGAACTACAAGCTTTGGCAATGAGTCGCTCTTCTCTTGGCCCCCATAAGTGGAAGCCATGAAGAATAACTGGGGCACTTGAGTACCCACACATGAGATCTCCTGTCTTATCTGTGGGTATTTTTTTCTCCTCACTGATGCTTGTGGGCTCAGAAAACAGCAGTGTGTTGAAGATGGACACTATAAAGAAATCCCACACTAGCTCCGAATTGAATACAATAAAAAGTTATTTATTTAGGGGCAGACTAACAGATCATAATCCTCTGCACAAATGGGGAACAGGAACTGAATCCAGCAGCCAGAAGAGATGGAATCTCTTTATATTGGCATTTATAGCATAAGAGGTCACACCCAAATGGGCCAATAACATAAAGACTACCAGTGTAGGATATACTTCAGCAGTGTGTCTAGCTATACCTGAGTTGCCCAAGTGTGTTTCCAAATTTAAGAAATTCTACATATTTAATAAAAAATCATGATAGGTAAATGAGGGAAAAATGAAATTATAATTACCTATATCAACATTTTTCTAACATAAAATTACTAATGGAGTCAAAAACCAGAGTCTCAAAATTTACTTGTTTTCTATGTTATAGATAAGCAAGTAACAGAGCTTCCTGACACCTAGTAAATGTTGGTACTGTTTTATATAGTTCTCTTTTCTAAAATCACAACTATGTCTCAGGGAGAGGTTACTGAGGCCAGTTTTTCTGTTAAAGCAGGGTAGAAAGACAAGTGGAATTAGGAGGAGATGGGAGAGGAAAGGAGCCTCTTCCCCCACAATTTGATTGAAGCCTCTTGCCAGCTGAGTGAGCATCAGGAATTTGAACACAATAAATATTTGTTTAAGATATTTTCAGATAGAAACATATTTTTTCTAATTTTATTGTTACTCTTTCTAGCTCACTGGTTCCCATCTTTTCTGTACTAGAGTCTTATGAAAAGTTTTCTGTTGATTGTTTTTATCTGAAAATAAATGTTTACATATTTTAATTCTTATCCCAATGTGATAAGATGAAATACAAAGAATTATATTCCTATATTTGTTAACACACTTTGTATTCAGGCATCATCAATTTAAGAGAAAGTTCCATCATAGGGTGTTGAAAAAAATAATGTGTTTTTTTGAGTATTTGGATTGATGTATATGAAATCCACTTAATCTATGCTGTTTTAGGATTGATATAAATTACATATTAGATATAATACTATATATAATATGAATGGCTAAACAATGAGGAATCATATAGTTAACAAAAATTCTTGGAAAGGGAGCTTGGTAAAATCCAACACCTATTCAGATTAAAACTCCTTGGAAAAGACATAGTACTGGAAAACTCAGCTAAAGGAATAAGGTAAGAGAAGTAAATAACTGGTTTAAATAGGAAAGAAAAAGGCAGTTCTCTTGTTGTAGAAGATAGATTTTAAATATATATTTATAATATATTATATATGTGAATATATATTCATATATATATACATATATGAAAGACCATAAATAATCCACCAGGAAAGTCTAATTCTTATAAACATTTTTGGAAAAGTGTCAAGATACAAAATTCAGTAGCTTGAATGACAAACACGCTCTATAACAAACCAGGAAGAAAATCCCATTGAAAGGAGACTCACAAGAATGTACCTTGGAATAATATTAATCAAGGATGTGAAAGACCTCCTAAAGTAATGTAGAAATTGAAAAGGTCAGTAAAAGATGGAAAGATCTCTCAGACTCATGAATTGTTAACGTTAATATGGTGACAAGGGTCAAACCACTGAAAAAAATCTACAGATTCAGATTAGTCCCAATTAAATATCCAATAAAATTATTCACTGAGGTTGTTAAAAAAAATCTTAAAATTAATATAAAAGCACAATTGACTCTTTAATAGTAACCAAACTAATCTTTAACCGATATACCTCAAAAAAGTACTAATCTCTGAACATGATTTAAATACAGTAGAAATATAATACTAAAAGCAACATTGGTCCTGTCACAAAAGCAAACATCTAGATCAACAGAAATGAGTAAAGGAACTCATTAGGCATCTATAGACAGTAGTCTGGAGCTGTGCCTGTATCTTTGCCACTCAGTAAGCTGCTTGGCTTCTTGGGCCTCTTGGCTTCAAGAATCAAGACACATGATGTTTGGGGCAGGACTGGGATGGCTAGTTGAATCCTTCTTGCTAACTTGGGGTCTTTCTACTGCCAAAAAATGAAAATACGCCTACTTTCTTTGTCTCTTAACCTATGAGACCTTAAATTTTATTTGGTATTATTTGGGAGTAAAATTAAGTTTTTAATGTAGACACTATAAAAATGTCTACAGAATGATATAAAACTAAGATATACTTCATGTTAATAACTACTAAAATGATCTCAAAACCACAACAAATAACTAACCAAATAATTCATTTTAAAGCATAATTTGTTGACTCAAGAACACAACACTTATCTCAAAGTTTATGAGAAATAGTTTATTCTGGAAAAATGTGAGTGACCATGGCCTGGAAACAGTTATTCATGTTCTAATATGGAAGCAATTTTTTAATGTTTTTATAGTAGGAGAACAACAAAATGTTATTCATCAGGACATTTTTCAAATATATTGGAAGAAGAGAGAGGGTTGGGTCACAGTTAAACAGGGAAGCGTCAGTTACAAGCCTCCTATGCAATCTAACGAACGTTTAGCTTTTGAGTTAGTTAAAGCTAGTGGTCTGCTAAATTAATACATTAGAAAGGATAGTTAGTACTATGAACATGCCAAGCTACTTACTCAATTGTGATAAAGCTGTTGGGTCAGGAACATAGTACAAAAATTAATAACTATTACAATGGCTAATGTTGGCCCCAAATAATTAGATTCTGGGTCGTGCAGCATCCCAAACTCCCCACGATCACAAAGCTCTAATCAGTTGATCAGCCTTCAGGAAGGTTCAATTTGAGTCTTTTTCTGGGAGCTTTTGTTCACAAATCCATCTGTCCTTATCATTTCAGCATGATAATGATTTCCATATCTGTTAACACTAAACCTGCAAAAACACTTCTTCATGATACTAACAAATGAAGGGAAAGAAGGATATCAGGAAGATACAGGAGAGAAGGGAGGAATTAAGAAGAGTTAAAGAAAGAGAAACAGAAGAGTTAAAGAGGTGTGTGTGTGTGTGTGTGTGTGTGTGTGTGTGAGAGAGAGAGAGAGAGAGAGAGAGAGAGAGAGAGAGAGAGAGAGAGGCAAACAAGCTAGTTTATAGGATAAGAAGTCACAGAGGCCACATAAGGACGTCTGACTCATTGTGTTCCATTCAGCACCTGGCACATTTAAGAATGTCTTTTCAGTGTGAGTCAGTTCCACAAAGAAACATGACTCTCACAGCAAAAGTGCACCATCAGTACCCTTTCCAGCATAGGAGTTTATTCAGGGATTTCTGATGGTCCCAATTTTGAACCCACTTCTGAGCTGATCCAGACGCCCCCTTTGGATCTCCCCGAGTAATGCAAAGCCTGTGTCACCAACACCATAAAGAAGTCAGAGCAAGCTTAGTGCAGGATGCCTGTCCTCATTCCAGACATCTGCAGACCCAGCTGGGAGCACCTACATCCTAATTATCTGTCAGACATGGAGATGCCTTTGTGCTGAAAGACAGAGTGTTGTACAATTGAAAGTGCATGCATGCCCCAGAGAGCCATAGTGTTTACTGTTTTGTAGCATGCATATTCAAGACCCCATAACACCAGGCCCCAAACCACCACTCAGTCAGGGCCTGCATTACACATACCTGTTTACAATTGTAAGAAAACTAAAGAACCAGGGTAATTTCAATGAAAACTCTATATTCATCTTTTTGTTTTTCCTATTCAAAATACTTGGAAAACCCCCCAAACATCTGTGACTTGACAATGAATGTCTCTCAATATGCTAAAGTACATGTAAATATTTTTATAGTAATGAAACCAGATTATCAGTATCTCTGATGAGAAAAATAGATAATTATCCTATACTAATCTTTAAGAGAGGATAATAACATTTGAAAGATTCGTTAAGCTAAAACCTCCCTTCAGAATTAAATTACTAAGATTAAAAATAATAATAATTGTACTTATGCAAAATGTGGAAGAAGAGATGGAAAATAATTGAACATGTGACAAAATTGATCACCATATATATTACATCTGGTTGCAAACAGACTAATCATAAAAAAATGAACATATTCATAACAACATCAAAAAGCACAAAACTACACTCTGGAGAAAATTTCTCCTCTCAATTAATACAGTATAAAATTGCAAAAATTGTAAATTATTTGTCTATAATAAAAATAGAAATGTCTTAGCTTATTTTGGAAGTTTATCATAAATTATGTCGGCAACTGCACGCATGCAGCTATTCATTTTGGTATACACTGTTATGACATTTACAAAGGATATTTGCCAAGTCAACTTCAAACTTTCTGACTTCGTCCGATGTTTGATGGAGCACTTCTGCTTATATAATAATTTCCAACAGCACAAATATCATCTTCAAATATATTCATGGAAATTTTTTCTTATTTTATGACAAGTATCAAAATTTCAATAACCATTCATAAGGGATTAAACTTTCTTATTCATCATGGCTATCACAAGTTATAGTTGTGATAAACCCCGTGATTTATCAAATGCACAGCTCTGATTATTGAGGGTGATTTTAGATTGGCCATCAACACAGAGAAAACAATAGATTCAAAAAATATAGTTATATATTAAGACCATCTACTGTGTTTTTAATTCACACATTTCGAAGCCATGTTGTTCAGCCCATGCAATTTTAGATTATATGTCTAACGATTGGTTTCATAACATATGACAGGTTTCATAACCTGCCAGAATTCTATCTATTAACTAAGGAAATACATCATTTCTGTTGCAATAAGACAAACCATAGGCATTTCAAAAATATATTATCTTCGAAAAATGACTTGCTAACTGTCTTTCAAAAATATTTGACACAATTTAATCATCATATGTAATACCTAAGAATATATTTGGATGCTAACTAAAATGAAGATGAGGATTTTTAAATACTCAGAATAATGGAGCATGGGTTAGAGTCCAATAATCAGTATACTTCTTAAGATATTCCATAAGATAAACAAGGCAAGATAAGAAGAATAACTGAAAGGCATTGTGCTAAGTGATTGAGGATAGGATCTAAGCATTTAAGGTATAAATATTTAAAGATATTCATATTGCTTTAACTGATTTTCATAGTCTTTCTTGAGTGTGATATGAATAAATATGAAGAGTTATAGTCCTCATGTACAGTCAATAAAATGGACCACTTGGCTAAGGCTACTTCGTGGAAATCTTGCTGTGAGGTTTCTACTCTGCTTTTCCTTTCCCTAAAACATTTTCCAAACTAACTGTATCTGTAAGCCCCATTTTTAAGTAAATCAGCATGAGATTGGAATCTATCTGATGAGCGTCCTTTCTAATATAAAATATCAAGCATCGGTATGTACTATGTACTCAATATTCAAGGATTTCACTTTGCACCATGGCCACAACCAAATATTAAATTTTACTCATTGTTTCAAATTTATGTCCATGATTTCATGATAAAGTTCCCACACTGTTTTTGAAATGTAGAAAGTAACTTTAATTAAGTGGTTCTCGTTCATTACATCTTACTTTGGTGGAAATGCTCTGTGGAGGGGTAAGTTCCCAAGTGTCTACAACCTTTGGGAAATCTTCATAAAATTTTGAAACAGATAAACATGACAGTTCATCTCCTGAGAGCCTCCACTCTGAGGCATATTCCTACTGTATGCTGTATCCTATAAGTATTACGGGATCATACTACATATACTAGCATATATAATGCTCATTGTAAGGAAGGCCTTGTTCCAGCGGTGCTTAGCAATAAGCAAGATGATTTACATAATAAGCAATGATTGATAGTTACTATTGGTTAATATAAACTCTATATCAAATGTGTACTTGTGCAATTAAAATAGGAATGATTACCTTACACGAATATTCAGTTAGGAAACCAAAGTGCTATCCATTAATATAAAAGATTCCAAGAAATGTTATAAACATATGGGGAATTTTATGCCTTTTCACTTATTCTGGCCAGAGGACTGTTTCTCTCCACCTGGGACCATAACTCATATGCTGCTGCTTCTAAAATTTTATTTTTAAATATAAATTTAATTTAATGCACATCACTTATATTCCAGGTACTATAGTAATTAAAAGAGATTTTTTTGGAACCATTGGTTTTTTTTTTGGTTTTTTTTAATACAATCTTTTCTCACTTTCCATACCAACCCCAGTTACCTATCCTTCTCCTATCACTTCCCCCACCTTTCACCATCCACTACTCAGAGAATGTAAGGTTTGCCATGGGGAGTCAACAAATTCTGGCACATTGTTTTGGGGCAGGATCAATGCCCTCCCCGCTATATCTAGCCTGAGCAAGATTTCTACAAAGTAATGGGCTCCAGCACTAGGGAGCAATCCTGGTTCCACTTAGTCCCCAGAGACTGCCTCGGACACACATTTGTCACCCACATTCAGAGGGCCTGGTGTCTTCCTGTGCAGGTTCCCCAGTTCTCAGCTCAGAGTCAGTGATCTCCCAGGAGCTCAGGTCAGTTATTTCTGTGGGTTTCCCCATCATGGTCTTGATTCCTTTGCTTATATTATTACTCCTCCGTGTCTTCGACTGGACTCTGGGAGCTCGGCCCCGTGGATAGCTGCAGAGCTCTGAATCTGCTTTCATCAGTTGATGGATGATGTTTCAATGATGACAATTAAGGTCTTCATTCCATTTTCTTTGTACCTGAGGAGGTTTGCTTTGTTACCGAGTTTGTACTCAATATTAGAGAAGATTACATGAAGTGATGTGAAGAAGATATATTCTTTTGTATTTTGGGTGAAATATTCTATAGATGTCCACTTGAATTATGACATCTGTTAGTTCTCTTACTTCTCTGTTAAGCTTCTGTCCATTAGTGAGAGTGTGGTGATGAAGACTCCTACTATTAGTATGTGGGGTTTGCTGTGTGATTTAAGCTTTAGTAATGTTTCTTTTACATATGTGGGTGCTCTTGTATTTGGTACATAGATGTTCAGAAATAAGAATTCATCTTAATGCATTTTTCTTGCGATGAATATGTAATGTCTCCATCTCTTTTGATTGATTTTAATTTGAAATCGATTTTGTTAGATACTAGGGTAGCTATAACTGCTTGTTTGTTAGGTCCATTTGTTTGGAAAATTTTTCCCCAACCCATTACTCTGAGATAATACCTGTCATTGAGGTTGAGATGTGATTATTATATGCACCAGAAGGATGGATCCTATTTTCATATTCATTCTGCTAGCCTGCGTCTTTTTATGGGTAAAATGTATCCATTAATATTAAAAGGTGTCAATGCTCAGTGATCGTTAATTCCTGTTATTTTCAGTAGTAGTGTTTCTGTGTTTCCCCTCTTTGGGGTTTGCTGGTGTGAGGTTATCTGTTACCTATATTTTCTTGGGTGCAGATAACTATATTGAGCTTGAGTTTTCCTTCAAGTACTATTTGTAAGGCTAGATTTGTGGATACATATTGTTTAAATCTGGTTTTGTCATGGGATATCTTGTTTTCCCTGCTTATGTTGATTGAAAGCTTTGCTGGGTATAGTAGTCTGGGCTTGCTTCCATGTTCTCCTAGTGTCTGCAGCACATCTGTCCAGGACCTACCGATTTTCAGAGTTTCCTTTGAGAAGATGTTGTGTGATTCTGATATATCTTCCTTGATATGTTATTTAGACTTTTATATTTGAAACTCTTAATATTCTTTAATTATTCTTTATGCTTAGTGTTTTGATTATTATGTGGCAAGGGGACTTTTTTTGGCCCAGTCTATTTGGTGTTCTGTAAGATTCTTGTACCTCCATAGGCATAACCTTCTTTAGGTTGGGAAAGTTTTCTTCTATGATTTTCTTGAATATATAATCTGTGTATTTGAGCTGGAGTTTTTACTTTCTTCTATCCCTATTATTCTTAGGTTTGGTCTTCTCATGGTGTTCCAGATTTTCTGGATGTTAAGAATTTATTGGATCCAACATTTTCTTTGACCAACGAATGTATTTCCTCTCTCATATCTTCAACTTCTGGGATTCTTTCTTCCATTTCTTGTATTCTCTTAGCTCTACTTGTATCTGTAGCTCCTTTTCACTTACCCACATTTTCTATTTCCAGAATTCATTGGTTTGTGTTTTCTTTATTGCTTCTACTTCAATTTTGAAGTCTTGAACTGTTAGAATTGTTTGTTTCACCTGTTTGACTGCTTTTTAAGCTTCCTTTATGAGATTTATTGTTTCCTTTCAATTTTTTATTTATTTTTCCATCCATTTCTTTAAAGGAATTTTTCATTTCCTCTTTTAAGGTCTTTATCATCCTCATAAAATTATTTTTAAGGTATTTTTCTTCCACTTCTTATGGGCTAGGTTGTGCTGGTATTTTGTTGTAGGATCACCAAGATCTGGTGTTGCCATATTGCCCTTTAGGTTGTTGAATGTGTTCTTGCATTGGCGGCTACCCTTCTCTTTCTCAAATTGATGCAGGCAGTGTCTTTAACTCTTGGTACAATCCTTGCAGTTAGTGTCTGTGTCTCAGGAATATTCTCTTGTATCAATTGTTGTAGTATCTGTCTATGTCTAAGAGACCTGCTGCAGTATCTGGGGATGGGTAATTTAGGGGCCAGAGTAAGACTTGTATATCACAGGGTCCAATGTTGGGAGTGTTAGAGGAGGCTGCCTGCAGCAGACTCGCCTGCTGTCTGGCCTGTACATTTAAGGCAGGTAGGGGAGTGGCATGGGGTTTTGCCCTGGGACCTAGGGCCTAGAGACTGGACTGTCAAGCTGGGGTGCTGGTAATTTACCTCTTGATCCACTCTGTGTAGTAGTAGCCTGTGTCACAGAGAGCCACTGAGGTTGTGGCTGATGGGTGGGTTTGCGCCTTCTAAAATTAAGGACAAATTTTTTCTTGAGAGAGTTACATTATTATCCAAGTAAAAAAGATGCCAGATATTTTAAATAAAATGATTCTTTTTCACTGTGCATGATAGATGTGTTATGCTACTGTATAGCTGATATTGGACCAGTATATTGGTGTGGTAAGTCTTTCTATCTGTGTATTGCTTTTATTGGTTAATGAATAAAGAACTGCTTTGAGCCTATGGCAAGGGAAGAACAGAAGTAGGTGGAGAAAGCTAAGCTGTATGTGAAAGAAGGGTAGGATTAGAGAAAAGCAATGGACCACATGTGACAGATAATAGGAACTTTAGCCAGTAAGCCACAGCCACATGGCAATACACAGATTAATGGGGGTGGGTTAAATTAATATGTAAGTGTTAGCCAACAAGAAGCTAGAGCTAATGGGCCAAGCAGTGATTTATTTGGGTAAAGCTAACCAGGCAGTGGGGAACCAACAAGCAGCCCCTCCTCCAACAGTATATACCATCTAGTCTAAATATAACATCCATAACTCCCTGTAAATTATAATTTTATAAAACTGTTGTCAGATACGAAATCAATGAAAACAAAAACACCTCTCATTCTTTAGAATGTGATTAAATAAATAAGGGAATAGTCCTATGATATGTTATTATTCTGATACTTTTGAGATTAATATAATCACATCATTTTCCTCTTTTTTTTTACTCTGCCTTAAACCCTGAAATATACCCCTTATCATAAGCACTTTTTCTTAATTGTTGTTTTTGTGCCTATGTGTGATAATCTATATCTATTCCTAAATACACAATCTTAATGTGCTCAATTCATATAATGTCACTTATATGACCATTTGATTTAGATAACCAATTTTTATGTTCTTCTCTGAGGAAGACTATTTCTCTCATTCTCAGCCTTCTGTTGATACCTACAGTTCTTTGTTTAGAATTGAATCTGTTTGAGATTTTCTACTTTCATATTAGCATTCTATTGGTCTCAATCTTATGTTTAGGCAACAATTTTGGTGAGACTTCATGGTATAGCTTCTGACATTTCCAGGAAACAAAATCTCACAGCAAGCTTCATATTTCTTGGCATCTTGCAATCTTTCTGACCTCTCTAATACAATGACCCCTGAGTGATATAAAATAATCCTTCTGTATATTGTGAAAATATACTAGCTTTGCAGAAAGTCTAGGCAGGACAGTCAAACTGAGAAAGCTAGACAGAAGAAGGGTAGAGTCAGTAGAGTTTTTAGCAGACACAGAGGGAGCAAACATACTGGAGGACAGTAAAAGCCACAATCCACATGACAATACATATATTAAAAGAACTTGGTTAATTTAAGTTGTAAGAGTTAATTAATAATAAGCCTGAGCTATCAACTGAGCATTTATAATTAATAATACAACTTTTGTGGTTATTTGCAAAGCAGTTTCCAGGATAAAATACTTCAG
>JAQHUG010000046.1:1060390-1073008 GCA_028555095.1 Dicrostonyx torquatus | reverse complement strand
TGTTTCTAATTTACTCTGTTGTTCAAGTCAAGGAATACCTAATGAAATTTCTCATCTGTGACAAGTAAAAATATAATGCAAATAATTGCACAACACAAAATGGTAGCATTCTTGGTCATGTACGTGCTCAAAAAAATCCTACTACTGCTGAAAATCTTCAGGTTCAGATCCTTTAGCATAATAAATTAAAAAATAAAAACCTATTTTTGACATATAAACACCTGTAATTACTTAACTATGAGGTGTTATGAAAATGTGCTTTCTAAAAATTTCATAAATTATATTTCTATGAACTTTCCCAACAACAGATGGTGTAGTGAAAACATGAGAGTTAATATGTGATTCAAATTCAGTCTTACAATAAGATTTTAAATTCTCATTCTGTTAATATATAATTGAATATGCAGGGAGTTAGTTATTTAAGTGCTATTTTTTAAGCCTAACAAAAATATCTTCTAGACAACTATTCTCCAAATAATATGTTGTTCTTTTAAGATGCTTTTGTATTTTCACCTAGGTGCTCCTCAACAAAACCATGAGATTACATACCAATATACCAGGATAAATTAAAAATTTATCAACATGCATTTGAAGTAAACAACTAACCAAGTAAGTCACTGGCCACTATGGACCATTTTGACTTCCTTATAATTCTGAGACTTATTATAGAGCACAGCTTGCACCTCTTCCCAGCATGGTGAGAACATTATATGGTATATTATTAGTCTGAGGAAAAGATTAAAATGTAAAGTACAGATCCCACTGAATGAATATTAGTTTTATGCACCACAAAGATGAACGTGGCAACATAAGGATCATTTGTGTGTATGATATCTTAGAGCTATCTCAAATATTGGAATCCTGAGGATTGATTGGAATGGTATAAAATGTCATAGCTTAAATATTAATCAGTATTACTTTAGATGACAGAAACACTCATTGTTAAGCCAAAAAAACATGTTTAGGAGAAATAAATACAGTTACAGCACCTATAAATAGGGATTTTAATTATACATTTTAATTTCAAACCTTAAGTCTTCTACTTAGTGTTTTCCTTTGAACAAAAGGAGATTAAAAATAGCTACTCATTTTTAAATGGAAATAGATTAAGTAATGTGGTTTTAATGCCATTTTTATGTACATGTTTTCTTGTTCCTGCTCCCTTTTTCATGTTGCTGCACCCACTTCTTGTCCCTTTCCTCCTCCTAGTAACTCCCATTGTGAAAAAAGCTAACACGATGAAGCCAGTGATAACAAATGCTGGTGTGGATTTGGAAAAATGTAACAGGAATCTGAAACAGTGTTGCTGCTATGAAATTAATGTGGAATTAATTAAAATTCCACATTAAAGGTAGAAATACCACACGACCCAGTTGTAGCAGTACTGGGTTTATAATCTGAGGACTATAGTCCCTACCATGGAGATCCATTCATATCCATGTTTCTTGAAGCATTTTTCACAGAAGTTGGAAACCAGAAGCAGCTAAAATGTCTATGAGTAATTGGATGACTAAAGAAAATCTACCAATATGCTTTCATATTTTATTTAGTTGTAATAAAGGAAAGAAAATAGCTTTCTCCATTTATTTTGTTTATACATGTCTCTCCGTGTAACCCTGGCAGTCCTAGAACTTTCTCTTTAGACCAGACTGGTCTTGAGCTCGGGGATCTGCCTGCATCTACCCTGGAAATACTGGGAGTAAAAGCATGGGCCAACTAATTTTTTAAGGATGGTTAAACAATATTAATGTAAAATTGTTTAATGGCATCATTGATTGCATGTGGAAAACTAATCTCTATGAGGAAATGTCCATGTGTATGAACCGCCAATTTGTTCTGACTGTAATTCAGTACAACTAACAAGCACACCTGACATACCAGATATTCACCCATGCTGCAAGGATTACAATATGCACAACACAGTTTTTGATGCCAAGGAGCTTTTGGCATACTGAAAGACATAGCCAAATTCTCTATCAGAGAAAAAGATGTGTCAAATTCTTTGGATACTGGGATTTTGAAACTTAAGCCCATGTTCTTCAAGCCCCTAATTTGTATATATACATCACTTTATATATGTTTATATTGATTTTAGAGCATCTATAATTTTTATTAGCTATTTGCACTTGTCTATGACTTCACAATTATGAAAGTTCTGTGAAAGATTAATGTAGAAGGTGCACTTAAACATCAATGAGAAGATCCGGCCGGCTTGAATCTCTAACAGGAGCTTTTCCAGTGGAAGCAAGCATACTGTGGGACCCTGAAAGGACTGAGATCTCACTGAAAATCAGATCATTTAAAGAAGGGAACAGAGAGTTTACAGTTATGTAAGCATGCATCAGTAAGGCATTTAAGAACTTCAATAAAGCCAGTTGAGATGGATATACAGGAGGAGCTGAGTAAGGAAGTCATGAAACACAAAGGTGTTGAGTTCAGAAAGTATAAATACAGAGTTCTTAAGTGCCACAGTCTGAACTTTATCGTAAAGCAAATGCATCTGGCACTTTTCATAGTGGCAAAGCACTGATTGAGAATTGAGAAAATAGAACAAAATGAATGGGTGGAGAATGAACTCACTTTGAACAAAACACCAAGTCCACCTCAGTGATGAAGAAGGCCTGAACCAATTCATAGCAATAGCATGGAAAACAGGTTCCTATACATGCTACTTTTTCTACAGTAAAATTGTAGAAAAAAATAGACAACTTCCATGTTCCAATACACAAGCTTTATGATAGGATAGTGGGGCTACCATTTGTTCTGACAGGGAGTCAGTGATCCCACTTTTGCTTGGACTAGAGCAAACACAATTTATCGTATACAGATAGTAGTTAGGACAGGTACTCAGGCACTGAGCTTGGACCAGTACCCATCTTACCTTGTGCTGACTTAACTCTGTTCCTGGGGGATGTAACAGGTGTGCACATTCTCATAACTGGCCACCAAGTGTAGTAAGAGGCTAGCGGGCTGTGTTCCCAGCACCTGAGAGGAGCGCGGGCCCTTTTGTTCTGTCCCACCCAGCTCCCAGTCACGGGCCTGCTTTTGGCCCTGGCTAGCTTATACCCGAAATGATTAATACAAACTTTACTCATTTAATACACTGCTTGGCCCATTACCTCTAGCCTCTTGATAGCTAACTCCTACATATGATTCAGCCCATTTCTAATAGTCTGTGTGTCACCACGAGGTAGTGGTCATACCAGGAAGATTCTAACCAAAGTCATCTTGGGCTGGAGAAACATGGCATCTGCTCAGTGCCTTCTTTCTCACCGCCTTCTGTTCTCTCTACTCCGCCCACCTAAGGACTGCCCTATCCTACAGGCCAAGGCAGTTTCTTTATTTGACCAATGAAAACACAGAAATACAGAAGTACCCTCCTACACCAACCAAGGACAGCTCAAAGTATGCTCCCACCAAAATCCATTTTGGAAAATCAGTGAATAATTTGGTTTACTTAAGAGCATGAGTGGAACATTACTTTTAGGCTCAAGTGACTCCAAAGCAGCCTTCCACCAAAATGTCTCTGCAGTGTAGACAGGAATTATCTATAGCTGCATAGCCTTCCACACCTATATAATCTAGCATCTCTCCAAAATACAGTGTCACATACAGCAATCAAAGAATCATATACAGATATATATCTGGCTGGTCATATACAGCTGGCTGGAAGATTCAGATAGCAATGTCTGCAATAAAAGTAGAGGGTTGGGTGTTGCTCTTCAACCCATCCTTATATAAAATGTCTACAGGCATAATCCTAAAGTTCTCTTGCAAATAGTCATAACTGATGAAGATGATGGCTGTTACACACAGAGGATGGTGCTGCTGAGCAGCTTGTTATGACTGTATGTTCCTCAGTACTTCAAAACTCTAGATCTCTTAATAGCCTACAAGATGAGTGGATTTACAAAGCCTTTATTTTTATCATTGTGGAAAATATTCAGAAAATGGTGACCAATAGGCACTGTGTTTTTTATCCTGTGTCATGTCATCGTTACTTGAGTGTGATGCAATTTTCCACATATACTTTGCTTTTCTGACTACCCTGAAATCAAAGAAAAATACTGTCAGTCTGGACCATCATAGAGGGATGATGGCACAGTTGCAGTTCCACAAGAATATACAGTGCATCCATCCAGAACCAAGGTCATGGAGCCATACTGCTCATTACAAAAGATTCATGATCCTCAGTCTTACCAATATGAATTATGCCTACAAGTTGTATGTGTAGGTGTCATCTGTCTCCCATCAAGCCATATCATGGGAGCATGAATCAGGCAACTCACATGGAAAAATATTAACGTTCCATATATTATTTATTGCTATGAGTGATAAAGTATTTTGCTCAAGACCCACGATGTTGCATCTTCTGCCAGAATCCATGAAACTGAAGTAGGCTAACATTTTAGCTCAGATAATGAACAAAATCTCTGAGCCTTTGCAGTTTCTGACATATTGTGTTTTCCCCGATGCACAGATGTTATGTTATGGAAACCTAGGCAACAATCTGCACTCAGACAGTTCATTTTGAGGCTTTGATTCTTAACAAAATATTCTTGAAGTTGGCACAATGCTTTCAAAATAAAAACCTATTCCTGAGGATGTCATGCAGGGCTGTCTCTTGGCATTAGCACCTCTGTTTAGTCCTAGCTCAGTATGGATTTCAATTTTCTTGAGTTGAGATTTACTTTAAGAAGAAAAAATAAGCCTTTTCCATAAATCAAATAGAACTTTAGTAGATTAGAAGCATTTCGATTTGAATAATTTCATAAAACATAATGTTCTCATTTTAAGCCATCTCCCAGCAACCTTCAAATTTCATCATAGAGAAGATGCTTTCATACTGTAAAACCAATTGTCAATTTTGTCTTAAATGATAGAAAATCACAAAGGAAGCAAAAAAAATAGAAGATACACTGTGGTAAGGCATATTTGCAACATGAGCTTAGCTATAATAAAATGGTTATTCATTCTTGAAACTCAGTTTAGAGATCATGGAATTTAAGCACACAATTTTAAACAAAGTGCTTCTAAAATTAATTAATTTCCTATTTTCTATCTCATTGCTGAAATGGATGGTGACATCTTCAGACTCTTTTAAGAAATGAAGGAATCTGTTATTTAGTACTTTAGTGGTTACTTAAACTGTGACAAAACTTGAACATCAACAGTTACTCCAGAGAAGACTAGAGAGGCACCTGAAGGGAGCACAGAAACCTTCAAGCTTTCCTTCTATTTCTGCCTATTTTAATTTTGAGGTTGATAAATATATTTATACCTGAATATGTATATTGATATATTCACATATTTACACAATATATTCTGTAAATAATCTCATATTGAATTCTTGCTGACATCAGTATCTAAGTTAGAAAAATTCTATATTTCTCATTCACTGTTATTGCACTAATGCTTGTATATGCATATATACATATGTATGTATGTACTCAGAGTCATTCATAACTGAGTATGTCAACTTTTATCCACAAACTACCCAGAACTGCTAGCCAGAATGCATGACCAAATGCACATCCTTCTTGTTATAAGTTAGCAGTTAGAGGCAATTAGGAAGGAATAGCAGGTACTGGGTTGTTTTTCTGACCACCAACCCCATCCTCTGATTCAAATGCTGTCATATTATTTGGACAAAATTAAATCATAAACTTTTTTTTTGAGACAGGGTTTCTCTGTAGCTTTGGAGCCTATCCTGGAACTAGCTCTTGTAGACCAGGCTGGTCTCGAACTCACAAAGATCTGCCTGTCTCTGCCTCCGGAGTGCTGGGATTAAAGGCAAATCATAAACTTTTAAAAATTATCAAAGATCAAATTCATAATTAAAGTAAATCAGACAATTATTTTATTTTTTGTTTTTGAGTTTATAACTTAATTATATTTTTTCTTTTCGTTTCTTTCATCCAAATCTGCCCATAAATTTCATCCGCTCTCCATTTCAAACCCATGGCCATTTTTCATTAATTGGTATCTTATACATATATACATCTGTATACACATATATATTCTTAAATGACGTCTGTTCAGTTCACATAGTATCAAATCATATGGATTCTAAAATTAATGATTGGAAGTATATTGAGCACTATTGACAGACTTTTAGGTAATACTGGGTACCTCAACCAGAAAAAGAAAGAAAACATAAAACTTTTACTTTCAATATTGACATAATTTTACACTTGTTAAATACTTGCATGAATGGCACAAATTATTCTCAAACTTGTGCTAGTCAAATTGCTACAAATACTGACATCAAGTTTTACTGACCAGTCCTCTGGGAATGTGGTGTGGTATCAATACTTATAAAACTTTTACTTTTCATGCTTTTGAGACTAAATCCAGACATAATGCTTCTTTGCAGCAAAACACTTCAGTGTACATTTTCTAAAAAGAAAGATTGGTAAATATGATGACTAATGATGATTAGCTACCAGATTTAAAATCTGCTTTGTTTGCTATTGTTCCAACTTAGAAGAGGGGAGTTCTTGTTTTCACTGTTTCTCCTGGTGCTGTATGAGGAGGCACTATGAGTGTCTTCTATTATCGCTTCATAATTCCACTCACTAGTCTTGGAGATGCTGAGAATTCCTGACTACTTTTCTTATTATTAATACGGTATACTGTCAGATACAAATAAGACCATAGACTGTCCATAAAATAATACCCTTAAGCAAATCCATATATAATGTACATACAAAACAGACATATGTAAATCACAAAGAAACTCACATGTAAATCAACACAAACAAACAGAAATAAAACAAACATAAACTTACAAATAGGAACCCAACATGATCACACACACATTAATAAATACAGATATAAATACAATCTACACTCAAGAACACACAAAACAAACTTACATAAAAATCCATACTGCAAACTCACATATAAATTCAAAAATAAAATTCTACATATAACCATATATGGTTATGAACAAAAAATATGTAAGCTCCCATACCCACAAATCCATACATATAAACCCACACACTCAAACTTTACCATACATTTTCAAAAACAAACCTACACATACAGACCCATACATGAATTCACATGTAAACCTCCAAAATATAAATCTGCCCACAAACCCACATACATACTAACCTATACACATATATAAACCTATGAAATACAAACCCTCTTTTGCAAATAAATACATGAATCACAAAATTCAACACCCTTCTAAATCGATATATGAATACATTCATTTAAATTCTCACTAACATAAACATAAACACACATATAAAGGCACATATCAAAACACATAGAAACTGAATTCACACCAAGACAGACTTTGCAAAATAGCATAATGGGCATAATTTCCTATTAAGTAATCCTACATCAATTGAATATCCATGCAAGTGGTAACAGCTATTTTGATTCTCAAAAAATGTCTAAATATTAGTTATGAGGCCATGGAGATACATGTGTAGTCAAACAATTCACATGCAAAGAGACAAAGGGAATTTATATTTATTAGATTATAAAACATTTTGTTAAAATAAATCTTTAAACATATCAAACATAAGAAATAGATAACTTGAGCTTCATGAGGTAAGGCTTTCTGTTTCCTATGAGGAAGGCAAGTCACAAACCTGGGCAAACTCTTGACTACGCCTAGGACAGAAAGCACTGTCTATTTGACCTGAAGAACTTCTACACTCAGGGACTGACAAACAACCCAGTGTCAAAAGACATTAAACAAATACGGACAAAAGGAACTCAATGAGGGAAATCGTTAAAATAACAAGTAGGCTCCACTTTTTAGTCATGAACAGAACACTAATTAAGAGCTCAAGGAAACTGACCTGCTTGTCCTGGAAAACGGCTGACTTGGTTCCATCAGTTGGCAAGTGAAACAGATGGAATTCTGCAAGCTTCTAAGAGAAGTGAAACTTGGCACGAACACTTTGTGAAAAAAATACTTGGCAGTTTCTACTAAAAATGAACATATGTATCACTTTATATGGAACTAACAGATCTGATATATATATGTGTGTGTGTGTGTGTGTGTGTGTGTGTGTGTGTGTGTGTGTGCATATAATGAATTATTGAGAAAAGAGGTTAAAAGAGAGAGGGTAATGGAAGGGTTTTGAGGGAAGAAAATAAAGAAAGAAATTAAATTACAGTTTCAAAAATGAACAGAAGAAATAATACAAACTGGAAGTATTGTTTTCATATTAGAAGAAGGATTCTAGCCATAAACAAAGGACATTAAGCTTATAGCTCACAAGCCTAGGGAAGCCAAATAGTAAAGTGAACCCCCCACAAAAACATATATAGATCCTGGATATCAGAAGCAAACAAGATTGCCAGGCAAAAGCTGGAAAAATGGGAGTGGGGATAGTGTTGGAAGTAGAGGTGGGGGTGGACAAAGGCAGAGGGGAAGGGAGAAGGGAAGAACTGAGGAGAGCTTGGGGTAGTGGGAGGGTGGAGATGAAGGATGGGTGGATATTGGAAAAGGTAATAAGATATCTACATTAAAGGAGTCATTTTAGGATTGGCAAGAGACTTGGCTCTAGAGAGGATCCCAGGTGTCCACAGAGATGTCTCCTGCTGGGTACTTGGGCATCAGAGGAGATGGTGCCTGAACTAGCCTTGTCCCGTACTCGCATTGATGAATATCTTGATCATCACCATAGAAATTTTGCCTGATGGATGGAGATAGAGTCAGAGACCCATATTCACATCAGAACAACAGACTGAGCTCTCAAGGTCCAGTCAAAAAGCAGAAGGGGGGAGAAGATGAGCAAGGAAGACAGGACCGTGAGGGACTGGCCCATCAACTGATCTATTCGGAGCTCATCAAATCCAGCTGGACAAGGACTGCATGAGCATATGACCAAACCGGAACCTCTGAATGTGGCTGCCAATGGGGGCAGACTGAGAAACCAATGATAATGGCACGGGGACCTATCTATCTCTTCTCCATGTATTGGCTTTTTGGGAACCTAGTCTATATGGATGCACACCTCCTTGGGCCGGGATGGAGGGGGGAGGGCCTTGGGCTTCCCACAGGGCAGGATTCCCTGCCCCCTCTTTAGGAAGCAGGGGGAAGGAAGAAGGGTGGTGGGGGAGCGGGAGGGTCTGGGACAAGGGGAGAAATTGTAATTTTAAATTTTATTAAAAATAAAAAAATAAAACTGCAATTCCAATATATTATAGTAGTAAATATGCCATATAATATGAGTTCCATGAAAGATTCTGGGACAAGAAATACAATTTGACTCTTGTGTTAGTTTCTTTCCCTGTGGCTGTGATAGAAATTTGTCAGGGAAAGAAAGAGTTTAAGGAAGAAAGGGGTTATTTTAATTCACACCCCACCATGCTGGGAAGTCAACATAGCAGACACTTGAAGCATTTGGTCACATTATATCTAAATAATCAAAAAACAGAAAAATATGAATGCATGGGCTGCAGAGTTAGTTTTTCCTGTATATGTAAACTACGATCTCAGTCAGGGAATTGCTCTGTTCACAATGAAGATATATCTTCCCACATCAACTAATGCAATCATGATACAATCTTCCCCAGCATGCTCAAAAGCCTGCCCCTGAAGAGATTCTAGATTTCGTCATGTTGACAACAGCAATTATCATTACTATACCAACTTAATAGACATATCAATCTAATCAATATCTTTCCATCCATTGTCACATAGGTGCAAGATAATCTCATAATATGAAAATGCATTCAGCTTAAGTCTCAAAGCTCCAAAAGCATTGAACAGCACACATACTTTAAAATTCCAAAGTCTCACAACTATTAGCTCCTCTGAAGTCCAACATACAACTCAGAGAAAGCATTCATCCACCAAAGTGGACGAACTCAGAAACAACAAGAAAAAATCACAAAACGTAAAACCAAAGTCTGTCAAGACAATCATCAAATTCTGGACTCCCACATCGGTCCTGAATCTGAAGCGCGTAAGATGATCAGCCGGACGGTAATGTTTGTGTAGCCCCACTTCACTTCAGTTGTGCGAGTTTCAATACCCGCAGGTTCTCTTGGTTTGGCGATTTTCATACTTGCTTCTTCCTTCAACACGTGGTGCATTGTTCTGATATGACACGGTACTGCTATGTGAAACAATATAAGTATACCCTACAATTATCATAATGAGCAAATTATTTCAGTCATTTTCCAAGAAATTATAGATTATGTTCCCCTATTTAAATAAGTCTAAATGTATATTCACAAAAAAATAATATTAAAGGACAGTTGTTGACTAGAAGCTATCACATGGAGATGTTCTGTAGTGTTACTAATTGGATCCTTCTGTGTGGATTTTGTGTACCCTTACCTTGCTCAACCTGATAAAGTACTCATCATGCATGCCAAACAACTGGTTCCACTCCCAGAACTCAAATGAAGGTGGAAGGAAAGAGTGGACTCCTCAAAGGATATTCTAACTTCATATGTTCAACATGGCACACGCCCTCCCTATATACAGAATAAAAATACATAAACACTTGATAAAATTCATAGATCTGAATACATAATTTATGTATATTATTATTCTTGTATATTTTGAAAAACTAGTATTTTAGAACTGTAAACAATTTTTTCTCAAATTTCTCACTTTGGGGAAGCACAGTTTCTTCACCTGGGGTGTCTATCACTTACTCCAGGCTCCTAATTGTGATCTAGTATGAGGTGATTCTTACATCTCCTACATTTTCTCATTGTCTCCTCAGAATTTTGTCTTTTATTCTACATACTGTTTTATCCATGGATTACAGTGATTCCTTCCTCTTACCTAAACCCCACCTTTCTACTCCACATTCAAATTCAGGGAGCATGTGTCAAGTTTTCCAGCACTTTCAACTGGAGTGTATATTCTCCCCAATTATAGTTTTTATTTTTGTTTCCTTTTCTTGTTGCTTTTTCATCTTTCATAAGGCCCACAGCCAAGTCTAGTCTTACTTTTTGCATCTGCTCTCAGATCAACAATCAGTTTGTGATTCTTAGTCATTTGCTGACTTTGGGGAAATTGTCTCCCATGGTTGACATGCTGCTTCCTGAGTAATGGTGGCTCTAAAGAATGAAAAGCCTCTATCTACTAAGAAGGATGCATGGTATCAGGCTACAGTGAATGACACATGGATCCATTACAGAGGCTGAAAATTTGATCTCTGGAATTTATCCCAAAATTATTCTGTCTTTTCTTTTGTAATATAATATTTTATGTGTTCCTTGAGAATTTAACATATATATATATATATATAAATGTATTTGGATTATACATCTCTGTCCCCAGCTCCTCCCATTTCCTCACATCCATTCTTTTCCCAACATCATGCCTCCCTTTTTTTGTAATGCTCTGAGCCCAATTTGAGCTTCTCATATACACACGGGTATAGCACCTTCTACCTGCACAAGATCAATCTAAAGGGTCCTACCACTAAAGAAAACTGACCTCCTTCCTATAGCAGCCACATCCTCAGCTGTTATCCTCTACTATCAACTCCACAGTACTTATTGGTGTGATCGTCTGCCGTCAACACCAGCTGTGCTAAGTTTATAAGCAGTCCTAACATGTCTAAAAGACCTTTGTTTGGATTCAGTTATCCACAATCTCTACTTTTATAATCTTTCCACTTCCCACACCATTTTTCATGGTGTTTTCTGATTCTTGGGCAGAAAAGGTATAATGTGGATGTCTTATTTATGGTTAGCCAATCCACCGATAGTTATTTGACAATTGTGAATTTCTTTATTAAACACAACTGCACAAAGTCGCTTGTGTGATGAAGACTGAGATTCACACGAACATGTAATACAAAACACATATTTACAAAATATCTCGGTATTGTGTAGCTTTAGTAGAACAATTGTAGGGATTTATCCTTAATGCCTTTGACCTCCCCAGTTACAGAAGCTTGGCAGAATTTATATATAGTACCGACTGCAGCCAGGGTCTGTGTGGATGTCCGAGGCCTGTGTTGGCACCAAAGGCTGCACAGATGCCCAGGATTTGGGTTGCCAGATGTGGAAATGTTGTTACCCACAGGCCGTACTATAGTAGGGTCCATATCTGAGTCTGTGGCCCAGATGCAGCTAAGGTCTTCCTTAATGTCCAAGGCTCTGGCTTCTATTGAGGGCCATGCAGATATCCAGGATCTGGGATGCCATCTGAGGTCATGTGTATGTTATAGGGTCATTCATTCACTGGGGCCATTTTAATCTGAGTGACCTGCACTGCCAACGATGGCCATGATGACATTCTGGCCTGGGCTACCGTAAAGGACCATGACAGGGTCAGTAGCCCTCCGGCAGTCTGAGTGAGTGTTGATGTCCATGGCTTCTGTTATGACTAAAGACAGTGAGTCTAGTGAGTCTAGGGCTGCATAAAGTTGGCCTGACCCATCACTGGATGTAGCACAAGAGAGAACTGACCCCACCACCACCACACACACACACATCAACTCCATCATGTCTGGGCAGCACAATAGAGCTGACCCTGTTTAAGGGTTTGCAGGTGATCCCACCCTGTGAACATGGGTGAAGGACCTAGCCCCATGCCTCATTAGTCATTTGGTGGAGTTGGCAAGGGGAGAGATGATCTCTTCCATCCTCTACTGCTTGCCACCTGTAGTAGGA
>JAQHUG010000046.1:1022453-1033299 GCA_028555095.1 Dicrostonyx torquatus | reverse complement strand
CCATGCTCCTGGATTGGTAGGATCAATATGGTAAAAATGGCAGTTCTACCAAAAGCAACCTGTTGATTCAATGCAATTTATTTTGACTAATTGAAGAAAATGTACCTACATTTTATATTTGGTTAATTCAAGAAGCAAATTAAAGTATAAAAGATATATTAATTTTTTTATTAATTTCATATATCTTATTCTCTGAAATTTTGTTCAGCAATACATTATTTACATTCTAGAAACTTGTTCTGAGGGAGAAGGAAACTAGCTTGCCTCAAGGCAGCGTAATGCTGAAAATGAGTTGTGTAATTTGGCATTTAATAGGTCTGCTATTCTTAGTAGTTTATTCTTGTGCACCTTATTATTGCCAGCCTTCTTCTTTTACAATTAGACTCATACTAACATTAAAATGACAAGAAGCTTGGGCAACTTAAATGAAAATAACGTGACACCATCGAGCTCTGAATTAGCATTGAAAATGGAGTACTACCATTACAAATCAGAGTTTACACAGAGACATAATAACAATTCATGATCATGAAACATGAGTCATGTATTCAAAATGCAAATATGTGAAAATAGAGAAAAGATCTAACTTACCAGCTAATACCAATTACTCACTAAAGAAATAATGCTTATGGTGAGGAACAAGGTGATAACCCAAATCATAAATGTATGCCAGACATATATTTTGTTATCAACATAGAATTTTTTTTGAAAAAAAAGTCACTTATGAAGAAGCAAAATGTACTCCCTATGAGTTGAATCTTTTAATGGTAGTCTTTCATCTGTGAGGATTGCAGTACTGCCATCCAGCCCTGTGGCTTGTTCAGGCCTCATGCTCACTTTCATTTTCCTGCAAAGGTGCTACAGACATGACAGGAGCTGTGTCTTCAGGTTATCCTGTATCCACTCACCATTTCAGCTGTAGATAGTGTTGTCATTATGGGATAGATCTTCTTTAGAGACTGACATTTTCCTCCCTATGCAGTTATTACAAGTCAGAATTCCTCCAATGCCTTTTCAGTCATGTATCTGTAAGGTGCTTAATAATAAAGTTTACTGCATTACTAGTAGCAGTGGATGGTCTACAAGTTCATTTTGATGTCTCTCTGTCGCTTCTTGTTACCAGAATCATGGAATATGACAGCTGATTCTATTCTGTGCAGTTTCTTTCAGAAAGAGTTTCTTAAAATATAATTAAGAACTTGCCAATAGGGAATAACACATGATAAATGTTCAGTATTCTGAAATGATCTTTTTCCCTACATCAATAAGCTATATACTTCACCTAAAGACAGCTATTCAACATTTCTTAATGACAGTGATTGCAGTATTTTGCTCACTATTCTACAGTCACTATAGCAATAAGAGCTTACAATTAACTTCAAAGAGACTAAATTCATGCCATTCTGCACGACACATGACACCCATACTACCCAAATTGCACATGGGCAATTCAGACCTGAATGATTTCACGAAATTTTGCAATTTAGTCAGCAGTTCTAATAAACAAAAGACTCAGATATCAACCAAGAATATCAGATTTGACAACATCTGCTATAATGAGATATGGCTACATGAAGGTATCCAGGACCCAAGAAAAACAGAGACAAAAAAATACAGAACAACTTACTGACTGTTCTTGACAAGCAAGGAGAGTTGACTATCTTTAATAGGTCAAGGAGCTGTACTGCTGCTTTTGTTTCTTCTGCAGAAATGCAGTGTTATAGATATCATTACCTTCATGACAAACAAGCTTTGTAAGAAGCCAAGGCAGGATCCCTGTGTGTTCTATCCACTATCCTGTGAAGAACCAAAATAAAATTATAGGTCCTCGCAGTTGGAAGGAGACTGGCCACATCACTGTTTTGACAATTGCCTCTGAGCAGCTTTTATGTACTTTTTCATAATATTTGAATTTTCCAAACCTCAAGGGACTGAAATATGATGGCCCAGGAATATCAGGGTCTTTGGAAGGAGACAAATCCATAAACTCAATACAGATTTTCCCGGCATGTAATCTTGAGATAGCTGTGTACAACCTCTGACTCCATATTCTCACAAAGGGAAAGAACTCAAACCAAAGACCATATTCACTGTTTTTCAAAAAGCGGTAATTTTTCTTGTTTATTTCAGGTGTCCAACGCCTTGACTCTGAACCACTTCAGCATTATATGGCCGTATGTATAAAGTGATTTAAATTTACCTCATACAGTTAAAATCACATTACCCTCGCAGCGAGCTCTGATTGAAAATTGGTTTTGCTCCTTTAGTTTGTTTTTTATTCCTTGACAGCTTTACAGATGCATATAATGAATTTTTTTTCTTGTTCACCCCATCAGCCTCCCTCAGAATCTGTCCTTGTCATGCTAAACCTCTTCTCATTCCGGGAAGTTCCACTCCTCCTTACTATTTCTTATCTGGTCATACACTCCTGGGTTTAATTAGGGTTGCCAACAAGTGCATGGAAGAACATGAGAGGCTGCTGTCCACTAGGCCTAAAATATACTTCCTTTCTCTAAGTTAGTAAAATAGAACTAGTTTAACCTTTAGCAACAGAACACTGATTTGAAGCTGAAAGTATTAAATATGGCTCGTAATGATAGTCTCTCTCTCTCTCTTTCTCTCTCTCTCTCTCTCTCTCTCTCTCGTAGTACTGGAATTTTCACTGGAATTTTCACTCAGGTCATCTGAACACCGATCATTCTAGAAGTAAAGAAAAATTGATTTATGACCTTGGCCCAATCCTATTCAAGGGGTAATTTGGACAGAGGAAAAGTCACAAATACATTTATTCAATTTAAACAAACGTTTGTTTTAGCAAGTAACCCTATTCAATTTTAAAATGGCTTAGATTAGTCAGGGTGCTGTCAAATGCCTTTGATTCCTGCCCCCAGAAGGCAAGGGCAGGTAAATCTTTGAGTTTCTGACCAGCAAAACTACATAGTGAGAGACCCTGTTTCAAAAACTGACAACCAGTGGTTCGGGAAGTCTATTCATTACAGTTGGGACTATGCACCCTTCTACAGGCCACCCTTCCAGGTTGATAAGAAAGAGTTTTTCTCTTTAACACTGCCCTCGTTTGAGAGGAAGTGGTGAACAGCTACGTCAATAAAACAGAAGAAGACCCCCTTCATGACTAAAAGACTTGGGAAACACTGAAACACAGGAGACAGAAAAGACTGTAAAAGTCAGAGGACTAGTCTATCTGCTGCCAAGTCGTGCCTTCTATACAAGACAGGAAGCTGCACCTATGTAGTTTCAGCAATATGACTATCTAAATGCGACGAGAACAGTAACAACACCGGTTGACATGCAAACAGATGGAGGTTCCAACCAAGATGAAGAGGTACAGACAATTAGTGAGTGCTAAGGGAGGGAGGGAGAAGAAACATTCTCTCACAGTGAGCCCTACTTACCCAGCAAGTAAGCTGTACAATAATATACATATCAAAAACATTGATTGGACTTGGCTGGTTGTACTTGTATATTGATTGACAGAGTAAAGAAAAAGGTTATAATCTTAAGATAGAGTGGGGAACACAAGAACCACTTGATAGAAGGGAGGATGAAAATTTTAAAAATAAAACATAAGTTGGTTAAAATGCTAATTATGTGTTGTGACATTTTCTTTCAATGTTTGCTTTAACAAATGAATCAACAATTCAGCATAAACTTAGTGATTTGGAGTTTAAATAAAATTGCAAAAATCTCCTCTTTGTTTCAGATTTGGTAAGTTACTGACTGTCCCTTCAAGAAATGGCTAAAGAATGTCATATTACATATTTTCTTCATGATTTATGTATTGTCTTAGAGGATTATAAAAATTTCCCTAAGGCTGTGTATCCAGGGTGTACGTTGTACATGTTAGGCAACGGACATCTAATTTGCTTCAATCTACCTATATAGTAAGCTCCTCGATCTCTGACTCTGATATATCAATTATGGCATGTATACAGATATAAATCTATAAACTCCATTTGCAAAAAAACTAAAAGGTGGAAAAAGAGATGCTTAACCTGGAAGATGTTCTTGTTAAAATTTCATGAGAATCAAGGTCATGCTTTGGAGTGGAGTATAGGTTTATGTCATTTAATTTTTCATTTTTCTTTTTATTTATCTTTTTTCTTTTTTGTTAAAAATTTCTTTTCTCATTTCACACTGCTAGCCCCATTTCTACTCCCTTCCCTCCTCCCACCCAATCCTTCTTCCAGTTCTTAGAAAGGGTAAGGCTTCCCATGAGGAGTCAATAAAGTCTGAGACTTCATTTCAAGGAAAGACCAAGGTCCTCTCCCCTATATCTAAGCTGAGCAATATATCCAAAGAGAATGTGCTCCTTTATGCTAGTTCAAGCACTAAGGATATTTACTGGTCCCACGGCCCTAGCCCCAGAGACTGCTCAAGCTTCATAACTGTTTACCCACATTTAATTGGCCTAGTTTGGACCTAGGCAGATTCCCCCACTATCAGTCCAGAGTCAGTGAGCTTTCACTAGTTCAGGTCAGATGCTTTTTGTTGGTATCATCAACAAGGTCTTGACCCATTTACTCAGTTATCCTGGTATCCAAACTACACAAAGATGCAACTAAGAAAAAGAATTTTTTTTAGGGACAATCTCCCTAATGAAATTGATGCAAAAAATACTCAATAAAATACTGTCAAGCCGAATCGAGGAACACATCAAAAAAATCATCCACCATGATCAAGTTGGTTTCATCCCAGAGATATGGAGATGGTTCAACATACAAAGATTTATCAATGTAATCCACCATATAAATCAACTGAAAGAAATAAACCATATGATCATCTCATTAGATGCTGAAAAATGAACTGCTTTGTTAAGGTCACCAAACCTCTCTGTTTGAAGTTGGTGTGAAATCTTCAACTATAACAAAGTGGATATATCTTTAGCACAAACTTTTCCATCATTGAAAATTGATACCCAAATATTGACGGAGCGATTTTTGACTTTGCATCATCTGTGCGAATGATTCTGTCAGGTTTTCTCATTGCAAATGGTTGTTCTCTTCTTAATTTCAAACTTCTGATCTCTCTCTTTTAGGGTATATATATATATATATACATACATATATACATATATATGTATATATACCTTATACACATTAAAGTACATTAAATGATATATTAATGTACATTATATATAAGTACATTAAAGGATAACATCTTTGGAAACAGAAATTCCTTGCAGATAACCTTCTATGTCTCATTCATCTTTACTAATGATCACATACTAAGATTAGTCTGCTTCACAGGAAATGGAGTGAAATCAATAACAATGTAGTTAACTTATTTGAAAAAAGAGATCTATGTGAAGAAATTTTGAGGGTAAAATAAGAGCCAAACCAATATGATGCATATAAGTACAGGTATCAGAAACATTCAAATGCTTATTCATCTGATATACTTCGAATATTTTCATTTGTTAACCTTTCTTCTAATGTTTTAGTTTCAGAACGTACTTAAGCTCTATAGGAAAACTATCTGAGGTTATGTTGATAGATCAGACTGAGTCTTATAGGTACAATATAGAAACTGCATGCTGACAGAGATGGTTACAGAATTGGATTCCTGCCTGGGAAATTATTGCCTTTAGACCAGCTGTGGCTGTGAAAGGGAAAAAAATCACAGCCATGAGAAATAACCCATGTCACAAGTTTTTGAGGTGGAATTGGTCTTGCACTTGAAGCCTTACCTCAAGAATGATCGTTTACCCAACTCCTAAGATGTTGATTTCTTGGAAGAAAATGATGATGAAGATGGTGTCACATTTTAATTTTAACAGCTTAATTGTATTCATGATAGATTATATTACTTTTTAAGTATTTTATTGTTAGTTATCTTAGGAGTGTAAAGTATATCCGAACCTTATTAAGTTATGTATATATAATAAAATATTTGAATGCATAATAGTTTCAGGTGTGGATGTAAGATACTATTAGACTGGCACACAGTAATTCATAGGAACAAGAAAAGCCTCTCAAAACCATGATTTGCATCCTCAGAGATGGCTGTCTTCATAAAACCAAGGACATAAGCTTGAGAAGTAACGAGAAGTATTAAAGAGGAAGTTAGAAGTAGTGGGTCGTCAGTAATAAGATCTGTTATTATTCTTATACACAAATTTGTTCACACAGGGATTTAATATGAGGAGTAGATGAAGTCCCGAGGAAATGTGGATTATTGACATGAACAAAGCTATGTCAAGGACTTCAGTGGCTAACACCCATGGGAATGGCAAGATCTTAAGGTCAGATCCAGAAGAATGGAAAACCTTCCCTTGCTCCAAATATGGGTAATGAAGAACATTTGTCCTTCAGCTAAGTCCACTGTGCACAGAAAATATCCACCATAGTCTCCTCCTCATAGCTGACTGCAGCCTGAGATGTTCCTTTAAAGAGATCCACACACACACACCCACAAGCAAGGTTAGGTAGTTCCTCTCCTCCTTCTCTATATAGGAAATTTACTGAGTTTCTGGGATGCTTCTGGTGCAGCTCCATCAGGGACATATTAACCCCAGCATTTCTGAATGTCATTTATTTATCCATTGTCACCCCAGTTAGGTCAATACCTAAAGCTGAACTGTCATGGGAATTTTGGACCATAGACAACAATTTAGAGAATACAGTTTTTGCTTTACTAATATTTACTTAACATTATAAGTAAAAAATTTAAAAATAACTACTTATTGTTAAAAATGATTAACATAGGGCATAAAACAAAAAGGGAAAATATCATAGCTGGGTACAAGCATCTTGGCAACATGGAAAACAGAAATCACTCAGGAGTTTGTGTTTTCATGGCCAGATAAAATATGACTTGCTCAAACTGCTTGATACAAATATTCTGGGAAGGAAGAATTAGCTAAGATGTGTGCCCAAACAAAAATAATCAGAAGATGTCTTTAATGTGGAAAAATATCTTCTCAGTGGAAATTCAGCTTATTGTACCTTGAAAAAGATAAAATCAAGCTGTCCTCTGACATACCTTGTAGCAATTGTAAACACAGAGACAGAAAGCTCCCAGGATATGACACATACTTTCCGGTAGAGTTTTTTCACTTTTCACTTTTGTTCTGCATTTAGGTCAAAGGTCCTTCTTAAGTTCTTAGACTGCATGTTGCACAAATTAGGCCCCATCTTTATTATTACCTCACAGATAGAAACATTTCTCAAAAGCCATTAACTGAGTTGGTTATTTATTTTTCTTGAATTATCTGAGAGGTTCATCATAAATGCAAAAATTTGCTCATGGGATCTCGATTGTATTCAATTTTTGAAACATAACCAACTGAATATATTTTAACTGATGAAAATGAGACATTTAATATTTTCCTTATATTTATTTATCTCACTCATAAGTGTTTTATTATCTTGCATTCCATTATGAATGAAATAGTTTTCTAATTTTAGTTTTGAATTAAGTTTACAGAACATTGTTGATACCTTCTCTTGAAGCCTTTCTGGACTTATGACTTTCATTTTTCATCATGTCATTATACATTTTATTTATTTTCTTTTGTAACTGCAAGACCTAAACACATACAGCATAATATTAAATAGAAATGGAAAAAGCTGTTGCCCTGTGTTTAGAGAAAAAGCTATTGTCCTGTGTTTAGAGAAAAATTATTAAGTGCTTCACATTTATGTGGAATGCTTATGTATGGATTTTGCATGCATTTTATCTGCGTTAAGAAATCCTTTTTCTAATTCATGGAATTTCATGTCATGGCTGCATGGTTGATCATACCAAGTTTCCCCTGTACTTATTGAAACGTTCATTTTTTTTTACTTTCCTTTGTTAATATGACCTGTTCACTAATTTTGCGTTTTATAAGATCACATGTACTGATTTCATTTTACTTTGGCAATGGTAGATAACCATTCTATATGTTCTTATATTTGAACTGCTATATTGTTGAGGGGGTGGGGATGTCTATTTTCTTGAGTAATATGGAGTTGGTTTGGTTTTGCCTGTGTGCCTTTTATCAGTCTTTTCTATCAGACCAACGACAAAATGGATTGGAAAATATTTCATCTTATAGTTGTGGCATTTTTGTTTTGTAAATGATTCATATTAATTCTCCCATGAACATTTGGTAGAATTAATGAAGCCATCTGGAATTGATCATTTCTTTTTCACAAGTTTTAACATTTACTGTTAAATTAATCCCTTCTGTAGGAGGGTTCATCTGTATTTCTGTGCTTTGATTGGTTAAATAAAGACTCTGCCTGGCTTGTAAGATAGGTCAGCCCTTAGGTGGGTGGAGTAGACAGAACGGAGTTCTGGGAAGAAAGGAAGTGAGAGATCCCGCCATGAAGCCTCCAGGGTCAGACATGCCGAATGATCCCCAGTAAGATCACCACCTCGTGGTGACACACAGACTTTTATAATGGGTTAGTTTTAGATATGAGAGCTAGCCAAGAAAAGGCTAGAGATAATGGGCCAGGCAGAGTTTAAATGAATACAGTTCTCATGTGGTTATTTCGGGTATAAACAAGCAACCAGTGGCTGAGCAGGCAGGCGGCTGGGGGCTGGGAGCTGGGTGCCGAGAATACAACCCACACCCCCACCCTACTTACAACAATTTTAAGTAATTAATTTTATTTTTAACTTGTGTTAATCTTTGGATGCCTAGGAATTTATCTATTTTATTTATATTATATTTAGTAGAATGCAAGTTGTTGGTTGATTTGAAAAAGAGCCTTTATATTTAACCTGCATGACCTCAGTCTCACAGGGCAGCTTATATTTTCCTTGAACTCATGATCTTCCTAACTTTGCTTTCTAAGTAGTGATACACACTTAAGTGTGTATACAGATATAGCTATGAGCTGTGGTATTCCATTTTAATTAACTTTTCCTTGCATTGGTGGCAAAGTTGCTTTTCCTTTGCTACTTTTCTTTTTCCTGTGGCTTCTTTGTTTGTTTGCCCTGTTTTCCTTTGTTTGAGGTGGACTTCTACCATTTGTCAGGGCATTATTTGAATTCAACCACCATCTCAGCCTTCTAAACACCAGGATATTTATTTTAGTAACTTAATCCTTCTCAAATAATTATTCACCAGATGGATCCATTTGGCTAAAACTCTGTGAACTTTAGCTTCTTCTGGTAATGAGTGTCTGGCTTCCAAGCCACATGGCTTTATTTCTAGTCTTAGTGTAGTCTTCCTCTTACCTGATCACTCCCTTCCTTTGGTGTATACTGGGCTTAGTTTGTTCTTTCTAGTTTGTTCAAATTAAATGTTACTGATGTTTCAGTTTTCTTTTCTTTAACAGACTGTTTGCTTACACATTTGTTCTACATTTCTATTTTAATATTAGTATAAGTTCCTATGTAATTTATTTTCATTCTCACTCTCTTTAAAGGCATGAGAATTTTCTGTGTGACTTATGCTATGATTTAATGTTCATTCAAAGTTTTAAAACGTCCGAATACTCTCAATTCCTTAAATTCCTAAGTTTATACTTGTAGATTCTCATTGTAACAGAATATCACATTCTAGTGTTACAATTATTGCAAATGCGTTAAGACTTTCTAACAGCATATACTCCATTCTGGAGAACATTCTTCTATGTATAGGTGAAAGCAATTTTTCTTTGGATAGTTTTGTTTAATAGATTTCACTTATATCCAGTCGGCTTATGTTTTCTTCCTTATTCATTTTTGTTTTGTTTTTTGTTTTTGTTTTTTGTTTAGGACTCTGGTCATTGAATTAGTCTCATAAGAGGTCCCCTCTGAGGTTTGGGGGCTTGGGATCCTCGATCCAGACTGGCCTGTGGTAATACTTACGTTCTCTTCCAAAATTCTGTACCAGGATAAGGAGCCCATGGTAGGGGTATACAGACTGTAAATCTAGTCTGGCCTGTGGGGTCCCTAGGACCATCGTGGTCTTCAGTACAGCTACTGGCAATGGGGTCCTTAGATCTGGCCTGTACATCAATAAAGCTGAATTCTTCTGAAGTCATAGCCCTGGGACCCCTAGATTCTGCCTTGTCTCTGGTAAAATGGAAGTCTTTCTCTGAAGTTGTAGACCAGGATGTGGATCCAGAGGTGGGTGATGGGAAAGTTTGCTGGGAGTGTGTTCAGTATAGGGTTGTTTGGAAGACTTTAAAGAGGTTTGGGGGGGTGGGAAGTGTCTTACATGGGATTCCCAGGACAAACCTATTGTCCCATAAATGGCCAGGCTTTGGGCTCTAGTATGGACCCCAGGGAAAGTGGTTTTTGGAAATGTTTTAAGTGATGTTAGCTGGCATCTACATTTGATCCTATAGAGGAGTATTTGCAGTTGTTACATTCTCATTTTAGTTTGAAACAGTCAGAATACCTAAATAACTAACAAAAAAACTAAATAACATATATGTGCATATATATGTATATATATTCAAAATTAATAATGAAGATTATAGATCAGATAATGCAGTAATATCCAAGAACAGTTACAATATAAATTACAGTATATAACTGAAAACAAAAAAATTGTAAAGAAAGAAATTTAATTCAAGACCATACAAAAGAAGTAAATCAAAAGAACTAGATTAATGTAAATGATAATTATTTAAAAAAGGGATCAACGAGCAGATAAATGAAAGAACTAGAGATATTATAGAAGCAATAAAATATTTGAAGTACAAACAACAAAATTTAAATTCTAGATGTTTTAAAAATAAGGTCGGAGAGACAGACTGCACAGAGCAAAGCAAAAGGTGAGTGACCCGCACCCCAGCAGGACAAACGATCTCTAGGTTTTTGGACCCAGGTCAAAACCCCGGGGCCCCTCCCCACCCTCATCAGCTGTACTAGCAAGGGTTCAGCAGACCAGCCTCCTGCA